>ONZH01018624.1:0-41859 GCA_900303285.1 Rhinella marina | reverse complement strand
ATTCACAACAGCTGGAAAGTCACAGGTTTAAAGTAATTGCTTCAACATACATTCAAAGCCATACATTTCACTACTACATCACAAAGGTGTGCGTTACGGTCAGGCACGTGGAAAGATATTATCTTACACTCTATGTAGACAACTTCAAGTGTATGCACATAATAGAAAAAGTATGCAGAAAAAACACAGCAAAAGTTTGTAAGAGCATCTAATGTCAAAAAACAAAAGGAGCAGCAACAACTATTAGCATCATCCATTGGCTGCAATCTCCACCTCTGGATCACAGTGTTCAACAGTGATGATAAATACCAGAATTTTACTAGTATATCGCGGTCACAGGAGCCTGGAGACTCTACAGTGTCACCCCCTACCTTGCAGTATATATTGCTAGGCAAGTCTAGTGAATAACTACTATGGAAATGTATAGCTCCTAACTATATAAACAGAGTAAGACAAAATGTAAAACTTGCCATATGGTAAAGTTATGTGATAACTAAACTAACATTTAAAAGACTAGCAAAAACTGTTATATAATAACATAAGTAATGATGAGTAACCTAAAGCAAGTTAAATACAATCTAATGGAGTGTACTTCAATCAGTAATGAAATTACAATTTAAATTTTTTTTAAATCAATAAAAATAACATCAAAACATACAAAATGAAAGATATTAAATGAAAAAAACAATATAAAACATAACAATCAAATAAGAAACTATGCTAAATGCAAAAAATATTTTAACGATATATAACATATATAAAAATAAATATAAAATAAAATATATAATAACTGAAAACTAAATAAAATCCAAAATATACCATAAAAATGCAATACAATATAATGTAAAAAAATAGTGCAATAAAACTAAATACGATGTAAAATACAAAATACTTGTTAAGAATATCATACAAAGTATAAAGTGCAACAAAAATATAATTTAATATACTGTAATACAGTAACATAGAAAAATGCAATACTTAAATATTCGGATGTCTTACCAGTCAGTAACAGGACAATCCCCAGGATAATCACTTGTGTGGTCCCCGCAGTATACATACTGAATAAATATTAAATAAAGGTATATATCCAAATGATGACAGCTAAGAAGTTACTGTGGCGAAAGAGTATAAAAGTCCAACAAGGTCCTTGTGGAGGTAAAATGTCCAGACTCCAGAATATAATCCTCCTTTCCACCTTGGTATATGTACATCTATATTACAGACTCTACACACACACATATATATATATATCTTCAGTCATATAAGAAATAGGGAGTGCACCAGGGTGTGTGACCAGTGACTTCACAAATGATAATCACCCACTAATGTATGTATTCCTTTAGGTTAGATATCTAGGTGCTAGGTGAGGGTGGAGTTTCTAAATACAGTATAGACAGGAACTGCAGGGCAAATCAATTTAATGTAAAGGAAATGAAAGAAGCAGGAGTATTTAGCAAGCTGGACTTGGTTTCAGGCTGCCCTTAGGCCTATGCAAAGTGCCAAATGTACTTTTGGTTTGAGACATTTTAGAGACAAACTAAGCTGTAGCAGGGCTGAAATTGCTTTTGACCTGGTTGGGGTCTGGGTAAACAGTTTTCCAACTTATAACGTTAGGAGTTTATGGTTAGCTTTTGGTTACATGATAAAAATCCCTGAACATCAACGATGCAGAGGTAGGTGCTCCTACTATATGGTTCGAAGTAGAGTCATGGAAAGATAGTGAGTTCTTTCATTTGTAGTTTTTGTACCTCCATCAGAACCAACGCATTCTAGGGATTGGTGGGTTTTCTAGCTGTAGACCACATGACAATTTGACTTGACTACTCAAGACTTAGTCATAGAGGTGGTCACCAAAAGTTGAAGAGGCCATAGAGTTCCTTCTAGTGCTATCATAGATAGTCGGAAATTACTGTAGTTACTATAGAGAAGCATGCATACACCTTCTAGGTCTCTCCGGTGAGAGCCAGTAGACCCAGGTCCACATAATAAGTCTCCCTTGCCATGTATTTCCATGCTCCTCTATGTAGACGCCCAAAAGTATGTCATGTTTCTACACTGACATAAGAACTGTAAATGGCCCATCATATTATTTTGTTTCAGTTAAATGCTATATTCTATTATAAGCTATTTTTGGTAAAACTATCTTTGTCTTTAAAGAGAAAACCAGAACTGCGTCAGCTTCCTGATTATCCGCCCTAACTGTAAATAAATGGAAAGGTTCACATGGAAATAGGGATGATAAATGTGACAACTGGTCAAAATAGGGAGAAGTCAATGGTGAAACAATCCTCAATCAATTCCAGGACACTGACTCATCATACTGTGCTGGATAAAGGCTTTGTATTGGTTTACCTCAGAGAATGTTTTTCTATCTATCTAAAAAATGCAAAAAGGCATCACACACAATAAATGAAAAACAAAAAATATATTTATTCACCCTTGTGGACGCGACATTTCGGATCAACAGTAGAACCTTTCTCAAGCAACTGTGAAAGTATAGAAGAAGGGACCTGCACTCACTGTCTGGATGCACTTATTCTTTTATTGTCACATAGATAAGTACAAATGTGACGCGTTTCGGATCAAGCAAGAGCCATTATCAAACATGTTTGATAGAGGCTCGTGCTTGGGCCGAAGTGTGTCACATTTGTACTTGTCTATGTGACAATAAAAGAATAAGTGCATCCAGACAGTGAGTGCCGGTCCCGTCTTCTATATTGCATGACCCTGTACATGTGCACCACGCTACTTACCTAGACGGAGTGCCGACAGTTATTATCTGCAACTGTGAAAGTGTCCATATCATATATATAAATATATAAAGATCAAGTGCATGTGCAAATCAGTACAAATCAATCAACATGATTACATATAATAACAGTGCTAAATATAGTGCAAAAAGTAAGTACAAATATGAAAAAATAGGAATCTTGTAAATGGGCAGGCTGCCGGCAATATACTCTATAACGTAAAGTGCATACATAATTGTGTCAATCACCCTATTGCTTAAAGAAGAACTCCTGCAAAAAAATATTCTCTGTCCTGCTAGAAAGGTACATGATGTAATCTGTAGTGAGTGCTATTTTCTTACCAGTGTCTGTATTTGTGAGTTATATCTCCCTGATGCTTCACATCTGTGTCATGTGACCAGCAATCAGACCCACCAACTCACACAGCATCTTATGTGTGGACAGGAAGTCTGTTACTCTATGCATTCCTATGGGAGGCTCACTTTCAGTCTCATAGGAATGAATAGAGCAGTAACTGGCTTCCCGTCCTTTGTCAGTTGCAGATCAGAGAGTTGGTCACATGACACAGCTACAATAAGAAGAGAGGGGATAGCTCACAAATACAGTCACTGATGAGAAGATTGCATTCACTACAGATTACATCATGCTGCTTTCTAACAGGGGAGAGAATAAAAAAATTTGCGGGAGTTCTTCTTTAAGGTCTTAAGACACAAGGGACATGATCAGGGATCTCCTGAGGTGCAATTGCTGTGATAAAGGTGTCCATACACTGAATCACAGCAGAGGAGTGGGGGCATAAGGGACACAAACCCCAGAGGAATGACACCGACAAGTTACTCCCACATATGTGGAGAGACTTATCTAATAGCCCACCCATTAACACTCCCAATACTGAGGTATCCATAGAATGGTGTCACCATCACTATCTTAAAATAAAACTTGTGAAAAATATTAGTCAGCAGAGACGACTGTAACAATATATTCCTCCAATTCTCCAAGTAGCCCAGAGACTAGCTGATACAAAAAATATATAAAATATTCAAACAAATCTGTACATGAAACTAAAAACACAGAAAATATTATTCCCTCGGCGAGCCATACATTCGACCTCCAGCATAGGGTGCTAAGAAAGAAAAGAGAGGCTAAAAATAAGCAGTCCATCGGCAGATTCCTCCGTTCGGGCAGCATCAGTGAGACGAGGCGGGAAGCGGGCAAGATGGCGGCGCAAGAAGACACTCTGCGTATCATGGCAGAGCCCTTCATCCCCGCAGCTCAGAATAACTCGTCCACAGACAGAAGAGTATCGTCAGCGGTCTCCGGGAACTCGGTGGAGGTAGGAGAAGCCCCGGTGGGGGAAGATGGAGTACGCGACACGCGTGATCCGCAGGCCGGAGAGGCCCAAGGTGGGAGTCAAGCAGGCAGCAGCCATAATGCAAGACCAGACTCACAGCAGCAGAACAGGCCCTATCCGCAGGCCAAGATACAAATGCCTACCCGAAGTACGATACAGGGTGAAGTATATCGACCCCCACTTACTCAGGCCGCAATATTAATGCCATCACAGGCCTCTATGATCCTCAGCCAGGACATTCCACCTATATTTAACAGAACTCCCGCTGAAACAGAAGACCTGCATAGGAGCTCCCCTCCAATCTCCATAGACCGTACATTAGCTGAACTATGGGAAATGGTGCGGGCCCTTCCGACTAGGTCAGAACTAGAAACACAGATAGCCCGGATTGAGCAGAAACAGGCACAGGCCTTGCAAGCGGTAAATGAGACTGTGCACTCCCTCTCAGAAAGGGTTACTGCCCTGGAGCAACAGATATCCACAGTAAACGCATCCATGTCCAGCACATCTGCCACCGTGGATACTCATACCAGTCAGATCAAGGACTTCTCCCTCCACTTAGATGATGTGGAAAACAGAGGGCGCCGCAACAATCTAAAAATAAGAAACCTGCCAGAAACAGTCACGGCTGAATTATTGTATGACACAGTGGTTGATATCTTTAATAAGATCCTGAACAGACCACGAGGCTCCGGGATGGAACTAGACAGAGTGCATAGATTGGCGGGCCCGAGAAACAGAGAAGCGGACAGGCCACGTGATGTTATCTGTAGGGTCCACTTTTACAGAGTCAAGGAGGAGATCCTGAAGGTATCCTGGGAAAAAGGAGACATATACTTTGAAGGGGTCCCCTTAACCATTCTACCAGATGTGTCACGCCTCACTCTTAACATGCGCAGAATAGTGCGTCCACTTCTGGAGGCCACAAAGCAGGCAGGAGCGTCATACCGGTGGGGCCACCCTTTTCACATTATCATTCGCAAACCAGGGGGTCATTCACTGGCAGTATTCTCCCCGGAGGACCTTCCAGAAGCGTTCGCTTTCCTGAATGTACAGCCAGTAGAGGTTCCGGACTGGACCATACCTCCCTTACTGGAAGCTTCGTCTGTAGAGGGCAACGGGTGGAAAAGAGGCCGCTTCAATTCTCAGAGGGAGAGATCCAGAGCTTCGCCGCCACCTCAACAGCAGAGAAGGGGTTCTGAGGCGCCATGGAACCATATGAGGCGTTGGGGATCACCATTCAGAAGAGACAGGTCACGCTGAGGAGAATGAGCAATACTACCTGAGTCTTCTCCCAAGATAGAGTTGATAGAAGATGGGGTCGATGATCTAATTGCCAGGACTTATCCCAATGGGAATCACCAGGGTACTACCTGCATACCAATTGCCCCAGTGTGACTCCCAGGGGGATGAGGAAGAAGATTAATTTTGGGATTGTTGGAGTTGGGGCCATGAGTGTCTAGACAGGTTGGATTGCATATTGTTTTACTGTTCCCCTCCAGTAGACGTTCTTACAGGAGTGTACCAGGTTAGCCTGAATGAAGAAGGTTGCTGTTTAGTTTTTGCTGGGTTGCGTCGAATCACTAACCCCGGTTAGACTACTGCAGAAATTAAGTAAACTGGACAGATCAGAGCAGGGGAACTGCAGTTTAGTAGAGTAAATCTCTGTTATATTTAGGGAATCTAGTCCCTTGTTTTTCTGCATATTCAAGCTTCCACTTTCTTAGTCCCTTGTCTCTTTCCTTTTCCCTCTCCCCCCCCCCTTTATTTATTACTTTTCTTTGATACCCCTTCCTCCTCTTATAGTCCTCAGCTTGATTTACCTCGCCCTCCTCCCTCTGGCCACCTCTCAACAGTTTAACCTTATAGATTGTCTTGTTTAGGGCCAGGATGGCTGAACTGTTAATTGTCTCTCTTAATGTCCAAGGTCTGAACGCCCCTGAAAAGAGGTCCTCCCTCCTTCGTCTTCTGTGGAAAAAGAACGCCCACATTGCATTTATACAGGAAACTCATTTCCGTTCTGACAAAATCCAATCCTTGACAGGCAAGCGGTTTCCGTATGTCTACCACAGTACTTCCCCAGACTCCAAAACCAAAGGAGTATCAGTCCTGATCTCCAATATAATCCCATGGGAATGCCTTGATTGCCGTTCAGATGAAACAGGTAGATATATCTTTGTTAAAGGTAAGCTGGCGGGTACTATGATTACATTGGCTAACATCTACACTCCGAACACCAAGCAGGTACACTTCCTGGACTCTACCTTGGAAAAATTGGAGGAGTTTACGGAAGGAATTCTGGTACTTGGGGGGGACCTTAACCTCACGCTAGATCCAGCAAAGGACACATCCAGAGGGCATACATATGTCCCACACGCTATGCAGGTCAAACTAAGGGAGCTCTTGAACTCGCATCGTGTGGTGGATGTATGGCGCATGTTACACCCACAAGATAGGGATTACACGTTTTATTCATCCCCACATAATTCCTACTCTAGACTAGACTATTTCTTCACTCCCCACACTAATCTGGAATTAGTGTTGGAATCGAACATAGACCCAATAGTTTTTTCAGACCACGCCTTAATCTCCATGAAACTGTCCATCCCTTCACTACATGGTAGGGAATGGCATTGGCGCTTAAACGAGTCTCTACTACAGGACATACAAGTACAAACAGAGGTGAGGAAAGACTTGACGGAATATTTCACACTTAATACGGACCATGACAGCGACCCCATAATGGTATGGGAGGCCCACAAATGTTATATTAGGGGCACCTTCATCAAAGTAGGTTCTCGTCTCAAAAAAGAGAGGGCAGCTGAACTGGCTAAACTTATAGCTAAAATACATGAGTTAGAATGCCTGCATAAGTCCTCACTTAATACTCAACAGGGGGTAGAACTAACACAGCTTAGGGAAAAAGTCAAATCTATCTGCCTGACAAAAGCAAAAGCTACACTGGCCAAGTGCCGCCGTCATTATTATGAGTTCGGAAATAAACCGAGCAGGACTTTGGCCAGGGCGTTGAGGAAGGCCAGGACTTTGTCGTACATCCCTCACATATCTGCTAGCTCGGGTGCAAAAATAACCCTACCTAAACAAATAGCGGAGGCGTTTAGATCTTACTACCATTCTCTATATAATCTGAGATCCTCCTCAAACCAGGAATCACATAGCACACTGATCAGGGACTACCTCGCAGCTTCAGGAATGGGTAGGTTACCACAAGAGGCGATATCAATGTTGGAAACCCCTATAACACACACTGAATTACTGGCAGCCATTGAGGATTCACAGACAGGGAAGGCGCCAGGACCAGACGGCATCCCTTTAACATACTACAAATCCTTTTTGGATATTCTGTCTCCACAATTTATCAAGGCATTCCAGTCTATGGATAATTTACGTCCCTTGCCGACAGACACGCTCAGGGCGCATATTACGGTGATACCAAAAGAGGGGAAAGACCCATCCCAATGTCAAAGTTACCGGCCTATCTCCCTCATTAATTGCGACCTGAAACTATTCTCAAAGGTACTAGCGACTCGACTACTGCCGCACTTACAAAGCATTATCCATCTTGACCATCCATCTTGCTGCCCCTAAGGGAAGCAAGGGATAACACAACAAAAGCCATTAACATGATTTATCATGCACTTACGTCCAAGGTCCCCATGTTTCTACTTTCCACAGAAGCTAACAAGGCCTTTGATAGGGTTGATTGGTCATTTATGATGGAGACACTGGGGTATATTGGCCTTGGAGAAAACATGTTGGCTCGAATCAGGAATCTATATTCCAACCCATCGGCTATGGTTAAGGTGAACGGACATTACTCAACTCCCTTTTCCATAGGCAATGGAACGAGGCAGGGGCTGCCCCCTCTCCCCCCCTAATTTTTATATTGTGTCTAGAACCCCTCTTGTGTCAAGTGAGGACAAATCCGGATATAGCGGGGGTGAAATTGCAAAGCGCCACTTATAAAGTGGCAGCCTATGCTGACGATCTCTTGTTTTTTCTTACAAAGCCACGGATCTCACTCCCGGTACTCCTAAAAGAACTTCAAACGTATGCCTCATTGTCCAATTTTAAGATCAATCTACAAAAGTCAGAGGCAATGAATATCTCCCTCCCTTCAGCTGTAGTGACAGACCTAATGAGTAGTTTCCCTTTTAGATGGACAAAATCCTCCCTCAAATACCTAGGAATACACTTAACCCCGTCAATAGCGGACTTATATACGGCAAATTACCCAGCTCTCTTACGGAAGATCAAGTCTGACTTGGACAAATGGAATAAGGGACGTTTTCGTGGTTTGGTAGGATAGCTATCTTCAAAGATGAATATCCTCCCGAGAATATTTATATTCCTACAGGCACTACCCATATATATCCCTAGGTTATTTTTCCATACTCTACTATCTACCCTGACGCGCTTCATATGGGCAGGTAAAGTCTCGCGCATTGCACGCTCAATACTATTCAGGCCAAAGATGAGAGGGGGGTTAGGTTTACCAGACTTTATCTCTATCACAGAGCCTCCCACCTCTTGAGGATTGTAGACTGGTGCAGGCATCAGCCAAAGCAAACAGTGGATAGCTATTGAGCAATCCTTCACGAATTTACCGTTGGTGGCCCTGGCCCTGGTTGGGGTCTCAAACGTCTCTCAAGGCTCGGTTACACCCTACCATTGGTCCAACATTGAAAGCATTGGGGAAGCATGGGGATTTGACCGACGTATCTCCGGGCCCATCGCCTATGTTCCCTATATTAGGGAACCTCTCCTTTTCCCCGAGCTTGGAACCAGGTCCTTTCAGGAGATGGATTCAAGCCAATCAATTTCAGAGCTCATCGCTTTGTAGAATCCAATGCATGGATACCCGTGTCCCAATTGAGAGGAATGTCAGAACCAACCCCTCTTTCAGATTGGCATATACATCAACTCCTACCACTACTTAGCTACATTATCACCGGCCACGTCTTACACATGTAAACTCACGGAATTGAGCGCCTTTGCGATGGGAGGGAGTAGTTAGACATGCACTCTCACACCTTTATAACATACTTATCTCTCCATCTAACCAATCATCTCCGACATATATTCTTAACTGGGAGAGAGATTTGGGGACCACATTTACGGCAGAACAAAAAGAACGCATTTTCACTCTGACACATAAAAACCTCCATAGCCAGCAATGTGCAAGAACTGGGTTTAAGGTCCTCTCCAGGTGGTACATGGTTCCCACGAGGCTCCATTCGCTCTTCCAGACGGCATCCCCGCTTTGTTGGCGCTGTGGGAGGGAGAGAGGCACGATGCTTCATATCTTCTGGGAGTGTTCCGTGTTGGCTAACTTTTGGCAAACAGTGTGAAGTATTACTTCAAAATTTACGACATACAGTTTGCCCAAGACCCCAGCATTTTTTCTGCTTCATCACTGCGACATTCCGATTAGTACATACAGGAAGTCTGTGGTGAGACATATGGTGAACACGGCAAGGGCATGCATTCCGTGTACATGGAAACAAACTTCAGCACCCACAATACCTATGTGGATTCATAAACTCCAGGAGGTCATGAGGATGGAGGACCTTACCTCTTCTTTGAGAAATACTTCTAAGAAATTCCCAAAAACATGGCAGGATTGGCTAATGTTCCAGGACACCGACGAATTCAGGGATCTTCTGGTGTGAGGTGGCTGGTGGTGGGGGGAAGAGGACTGCCCCCCTCCCCCCCCCCCCTTTTTTTTTTTTTCTTCTCCTTCCCGGCCATACCTATTATCTTTTCACAACCACCCCGTTTGTTCTACCCTCTGTCCCTTTCTCGGTTAGAGGGCTAATTGTTGATACAGAAGTAAGGGTATAGTGCCTTGCACAGACCAAGCCGCCCGGTATTGGTCAGGCCTGTTCAAGGACAGTAACAGAATACTATCATAAGGTGTTGTGTGTTTGTTTCTCCTCAATGATGAGGTTAGCTTTCCAGCGGAAATGACAGTCAAACAACATCGAGTGTCATATGTTTTGATTTTATTTGGTAATTATATGATTGGGGCTGCGTCCCCTGGAATGTTATAAAACTCTTGAAAATACTAAATAAAGAATTCAAAAAAATAAATAAATAAATAAATAAATAGAGTACCTCAAACAGTTGACCCACTACACACAGCAAGCATCTATGGAGGACCCAAAAGAGGGCCAGGGCAAGCCCAAGTTTTAAGTCCCTTAGGTTTAAGAGTATTTAATCTATAGATCCATTTCAGTTCCTTCCTACTCAAAATAGCTGCTCTATCGCCACCCTTTCTCAGAGGTGGAACATGATATATAATACGGAAACGCAATTGATGTTCACTACATTTAAACTCCACAAAATGTTTCTGTGAAAGAACTAAAAAGAGTTTTTTAAAAGATGATTCATTACATTGAAACTACATATGACTACCATTGGTGAATATTACAGGGTACAACTCATTCCCAGAAGTATGAGATCACATCTTAAACCTAACCTTTTTTCTAATAACACAGATTTCTGCAAGAGATTTGAAATGTTGTCGAACAAATATTCAGTGGACTTTATTCTTCGTAATATTGATTTTTTGCAAGAAGAACTACTGTACGTGGCCTTTATGATAGTATACGTACTTTGGGGGACTCTTTACGTTCTATTCTAACCAAGGATGAATGTTTGAAGTACAAAGACAGTCTAACTTTACATATGGATAAGTTCAAAACTGAATCAGAGGAGTGAAAACGCAGCAAGTGGAATCGTGATGTAGATGATTATAGGAATGGTACAGTGTACAATTGGCAACCTGAGGAGAGACAGGGCCCTCCACGTCGTGACTAAAGATGAGCGACTCAAAGTTGACGAAGTGGCATTCGATCAGAATTCCTTGAAAAATTCAATTCGTCCCAAAGTCGAAGTTCCTTGTGCTTCGTGGTAACGAATGGTATTTTTTCTAAAATGGCTGCTGCACATGTTAAAAAGAGGAAGTAAGAAGCCCGGGAACAAGGGATCACCCATAATGCCATGCAGCCAGCCAATCAGCAGATAGCCAGCCCCTGTGATGTCACAGCCCTATAAAAAGTCTCCTCCTGCCCGGCCATTTACCAGTGAACTTAGTGCAGGGAGAGACATTACAGGTACTAATGACAGTGATTAGGAAAAACTTTATTTACAAAAAATTACTATTGAGCGGTTCAGGGACAGCTTAGAGATTGTAATTGGGGTAAAATTGTGACTTGGTACTACAGATTTTAGGGTTGTTTATGTTCTCTTACACATAAGTATATCCATTAATCCCTAATTCTGTAATTGGGTTGAAATTGCAGCCTGATACTACAGATTTATGGGTGCTCACATTCTCTTATATAAAAGTACATCCATTCATCCTTATTTTGGGGTTATAATTGTGCCTCTATACTACAAATTTATCGGTGCTTACGTTCTTTTATACACAAATATGTACGTTAATCGCTAATTGTGTAATTGGGGTGACATTGCGACATGATACTATAGATTTTAGGGGGCTCACTGTCTTTATACATAAATATATCCGTTAATCCCTAATTGTGTAATTCGGGTGAAATTGCGCCCTGACACTACTGCTATTTTACTGTTACAGTTACTGTTACCGTAAAGTATGTCCAACAGACAGGTGCCAGGCACTTTTAAGGGAACGGGCAGTGGCCAAAATGTTTTGGAGCATGCATAAGTAGCAAAAGAAAGGGGGTGGCAGCAGCAGTTGCATTGACAGGCCTTAGCTGCCAGTGTCAGCTAGCGGTCGTGTCTTGACCAGCAACTCAGAGGTCCTTGAATGGTTGACTTAATGTTCTGCTTAGTCACAAGTGAGTCTGTGGGTTCCTCTGACATGACACTTAGTTGGCATGGCCTGGTAACAAGCTCTGTGCAACCACCTATAGCCTATCAGAGGAACATAGAAGGGAGATGTCTTCCTCTGCCCCACTTAATTGGCGGTGCGACTCTAACTGAAAAAAAAATTACTGGTTCTAGGAGGCTTCAGACCCATTGGACCCCACCTATCGGTGCGACGCTGGAACCAGCCCTGCACATGTCTGTTGAACAGAAGGTGGGCCAGTCCTTGATCCTGTTGGTGTCTGCTAAAGTTCACAGCAGCACCAACGTGTAGGCCTGTAACTGCGGTCAAGGACAGTATATGTATTTTATGGCCCACTGGGTAAATGTCGTTCCTGCCCAGCCACACCAGCAACTTGGCCAGGTGATGGCACTGCCTCTTCCGGTTTCTAAATCTGTGAGTCCTGCGCCAATGTCCTCCTCTGCCTTCTCAACCTTCACCTTGTTCTAAGCCTCCACTGCAGGCACAATTCAGAGTGCTCCTCTAGCATACCACCTGTGCAGAGCATGGCGGTGTCATGCTGTTCTACACCTGGTTTGCCTGGGCAAATGAAGTCACACCGGGGAGGAACTGCTCTGTGTCCTTCAGAAGGATACCCAATCCTGGCTCTATCCTCGCCAACTTAAAATTGGAACCATGGTCACCGACAACAAGAAGAACATTGTGTCGGCGCTGCGCCAAGGAAGGTTGACCCATGTGCCCTGCATGGTGCATGTCTTTAACCTGGTTGTAAAGCGGTTCCTGAAGTCTTCCACTCAACTACAAGACATCCTGAAAATGGCTAGGAAACTGTGCATGCACTTTAGCCATTCTTACATTGCAAAGCAGCCCTCCTTGAGCTGCAAAGGCGGAATAGCGTTCCCCAACATCGCCTGATATGCAACATCACTATCCGTTGGAACTCCACCCTCCACATGTTGGACCGACTACAGTATATGAGCAGAGGATGGATGTTAACAATTTCTTGATGATGCAGGTGGACAGGAGCACTCCCCTGTGTAAATTCAATGTTAGCCAATGTCAGTCACCAGGACTGCCACCTGAGCCCTGTGAAGGCTGAACTAGGGGAGGAGGAGGACATTCACACACAAGAAATATCTACAGAAATGGGTGATTTTTCTGCACAAGTGACAGAAGAAAAGCAGAAGGAGGTAGAGGGTAATGAGGAAGACCAGTCAGATGACCCAGACACACAGTGGCAATGCAGTGAAGATGGAGGCAGGAAGTTCCTCTGAGTCCCTTTTGCAAATGGCCAGATGCATGCTGAGTTGCTTGCAGTTTGATTGGTGTATTATCACCATTTGGCAGAAGAATGACTACTGGTTCTCCACCATGTTAGACCTTTGCTAATGCTCCAATTTTATGGCTTTTTTTTTCTACCCACTGAGAGGGAGGATAAACTCAACGACTATCCTATGTAGTCAGTTGGTTGCTGCCTATGTGTGCCATCACCCATCCTCACAAAGGTCTGACCGGGGGGCCCTCTGTGCCCACTGGCTGCTGGACAGTGGGGGCCGGAGCAGCTCCAGATCCATCAGTCTGAAGTCTCTAATGAGCACTTTTAGTCACTTGCCTACTGAAGAAACAACCCACCACAAGCAGCAGCAAGAAATGGAGCAGAATCTAATCCAACAGGTGGTGGCATACTTGGACTGCACCCTGCCAACCCACATCCAAGATCCCCTGGACTACTGGGCAGCCAAACTTGATTTGTGGCAGCAACTGGCCGAGTTTGCCCTGGACAAGCTTTCCTGCCCGGCCAGTAGTATGTCATCAGAGTGTGGTGTTTAGTATGGCTGAGGGCATAGTTACCCCAAGGAGAACTTGCCTTTCCACCTTTGTGAAGATGAATCAGGTGTGGATCAGCCAGGAATTCCACATGCCAGTGCCTCAGATGCATCAGACTAGATCATTTAGGGTGCCACATCCGAATATTGTGAAAAGAGACTACTCTTGGGGAGCATTATCACTGTTGGGGGCAGTATTACTAATGAGGGCATTCTAGAAGGGAATTACTATTGGTAGGACTGAAATGTGAGGGCAGAGATGATGACAGAAAAGTGAGGGCAGAGTTGATGCTCGGCTGAAATAAGTTGCCCAGACCAAATGGAGAAGATGATGACAGAGAAGATCTGCATAAGACATAATCTGGGAGGCCCTGGATGTGACAGGTCTGTGCTGCTGTATAGAAAGTACAGTAAAATGCAGTTTACGTTGAGAGGATTGACTTAGGCCATATTCATCGTGGCTTGGACCCGGATCTTTTGAGGCCCCAGCAATGCCCCTATTAATGAGAGAAGTTTTGAAAAAATTTAAAAATTCGGCAACTTCGCCAAAGTTCACAAGAAATTAGATTTGTTCCAAATTATTTCATTGTAAATCGCTATAAATCAGGTATACCCAGGCCACTCTGCCTTAGGGTATGGCCACATAGAGTGACCATGCTGCGGGCAGTTTGTGGCCATGCAGTAGTGAAGAAACGCGTAGCCAATTAATAATGAAGACCGCACTGCATAGTCCTTCATTGATAATGGCCGCGCTGCACCTTTAAACAGGGGCTGTTGCTGGTATGGGGTTTGGCTGGTTAGGTGGGGGACAATATACATATTATTACTGTTCTGACCTGCAAGTTCCTGAAGGTTATTTGACTGTAAACACAGAATATTAATTGGCTCTGGCATACCCACTTCTCCAACCCCAGCGCTCTCCTGCCCTACAGGCGAGGATCCTTCTTCTGCCATCTGCTTTTCCTCCTTTTCCACATAATTTAATATCGATGAGACTATGTCATCAGAAACTTCCAGCTCCTCCTCTCTCTGCATCTTGCTGACTTTTTTAGGACATGGATACTTTGAAGGATGATTTGGAAGAAGTAAAGCCAGAGCCAGAAAAAGATTAGGATGGTCATCATTAAGACCTGGTCCCCCTGAGGGGTGCAGACTAGATGGTATTGGCTGGCACTCTGGCAGTGGAATAATAAAGGCATCCATCTTATTGGTATTGAATTATATATCTTAGTTTATGGCTGATGTAGGAATAAGTAAATGTAGAAATAAAAAAAAACTGACACAGAATAAGTCTCCTTGCACTCTCCCTGAACCCTCCCACGATCTCCCTGCACGCTCCCTACACTCTCCCTGCACTCACCAAGACATTGCTGGTTTTAGCTGGAAAATCTATAACAACTTCATAAATTTTGGGTTCCCTATGGTCTCCATCATTTTTTTCATCATTTTGAAATTGGTAGTAACAGGAAAAACTTCAGTAGGATACTTATAGTAGAAGGAGATGAGTGTGATGTTCAATTCAATTAGTGAACCACCTGCCTAATATTTTATATAAGGTAGCTACACAGCCCCATAAAGAGCAAGTTAGAAAACCCTATGTTTTCTGACACCTTTCTATCATCGCCAGCTTCCTTGGAACACTTATGGTAGGTATTGATCACTGCATATCAAGAACATCCCACAAGACCTTCCATTTTGAAGATGATCTGACCCAGTTGTCTAGCCATCAAAATTTGATCCTTGTTAGTGATGATCTAGCACGGTGATGCTCGGGTGCTCTGGCCGAACATTAGGTGGTGTTCGAATGCTCGGCCGAGCACCCGAGTATAATGGAAGTGAATGGGAGAAGACCAGGCACCCCCTGTTCTGCAGAGGGGAGGGTGTCTGGTTCATAGGGAAACGTGAGAAAATGGTTGAAACACCACAGAAATGGTTAGGAAACAGCATGGGGAGGATGTCTGGATGCATCTTGGACACCAAAGTCGCTGCTATTAACGATGATGTCCGACTATTATGCCACTTTTACGAAATGACAATAATACCCCCCAAAACCGAAGATAACATCGATTTTAGAGGAAATATTGTTAAGAAACATACGTTTACTTGTACATAAAGCGCAAGTGCTGCCAAAAATTACAAGGAAGAGGCACTCCGATACAACCGGTATATCACATAAAGGAGGGCCTCATTCACATTGTGGTATAATTGTGGGACTCTGACACTCATAAAGTCTATGCACAAAGTGAAAGGGCTGCCAAAAATTACAAGGAACAGGCACTCCAATACACACTTTATTACACATAAAGCAGGGCATCAGACGCACCCGTGACAAATTATCATTGATGGCCAGCTGCTGACACTCAAAAACAATAGGGGTGATGTGCTGCTGCTGAGCTGACTGTCTAAAAAATTATTGTTGAGGTGCTGCTGCTGAGCTGACCATCTAAAAAAACTATGATTGAGGTGTGCTGCTTAGCTGACCGTCTAAAAAAATTATGGGTGACATGCTGCTGCTGCGCTGACCGTCGAAAAAATTATGGGTGACAGCTGACCGTCTAACAAATTATGGTTAAGGCACAGAGGGATCGCTGAGGACGTTGACATGGTCAGCTAGGTACTCCTTCACCATCTTCCAAAACTTTTCCCTCCTTGTGACACAACACGGAGACATAGATTTTTCCACATGCAGAGCGTCCGCCTTTATTGTGAGCAGTAAGCTTTTTAGCACACAGAAGTGGGATGGTTAAGCTGATAATTGCATTATCACTGCTCACCATCTGTGTAGATTCATCAAAGTTGCGTAAAACCTCACAGAGGTCAGACATCAATGCACACTCGTCACTTTTGAAGAATGGAAGCTGACTGGAAAGGCACCGATCGTGTTGCAGCTGGTATTCCACTACTGCGCTCTGCTGCTCACAACATGTGGAAGGTGGAGTTCCAGCACGTGCTCAGGTCGCACAGCAGTCGATGAGCTGGCAAGTGCATGCACTGCTGCAGCATTGCCAGACCGGTTGAAGCTGTAGGTGACTTTCGGTTATGTTTCTGGACACATGCTGGTGTAAGGTGAGGACGGCACACCTGGAAAAATAGTGGCGGCTGGGGACTGCGTAACGAGGGACAGCCGCCGCCATCAGGCTGCGAAAAGCCTCGGTGTCCATCAGCTTAAACGGCAACATTTCCAGGGCCAGCAATTTGGAAAGTTGCGCGTTTAGAGCTATGGCCTGTGGGTGGGTGGCAGGGTATTTGCGCTTGCGTTCAAATGCCTGGGGTAAGGACATTTGAACGCTGCGCTGGGACACTGAAGTGGACATGCTGGCTGATGGTTCTTGCGAAGGTCCAGGTGCAGGGCGGGAGGGCCTGCATCTTGGACAGCGGGTAACAGAGGGGAAGAGGAGGCAGTGGTGTGACCTGCAGACACAGATCATGGACCCAGGCGTTCGGCCCACCTTTTAGGGTGCTTTTCTGCCATGTGTCCGATCATGCAACTGTGTCTCATCATCATCATGCAACTCATGAGATGCTACTTGCTGTTCCCCACCGTCATCTTCTTCAGACTGTGGATGCTCAATAGTTTGGGAATCAGGGCACAATATCTCCTCATGTCCCACTTCAAGTGGCCTTGGCGAGAGGCCCAAGCCAAGGGACGGTGATGAAAAAAGCTCCTCGGAATATCCAAATGTGGGATTACTTCTTTGCCCAGACTCTGCATGGTGTGAGGAAGGAGGATCAGAGTGAGGATTTTGTTGCCCAGACTCTTGACTACTGAGACTGGACTTTGTGGAAAAAGAGGGTGGTGCTTAACTGACTGGAAGCATGGCCTCTGCGTTCACTATCAGCAGCACGCCCACTTCCATGTCCCTTAGTGCTCGCCTTGCGCATATTATATAGTATATATGCAACTTTGTCACAAGTACAGTAGTGCAGATTTTTATTAAGTGCATGATCAGAAAAATTTCACCGAATGAATGTCAAATATTTTAGAATTCGCAAACGTTATAAAGCAGGCACAGCTGAGATACTGTGGCCTTAATTAGGCTAAGGTTCTAATGCACACACTGTGCACGTGGTGTTAGCGTCAGGCACACTTGCATTCTTTTTGCCCCAAAATTTAAAAAAAATGCAGCCAGATATAACAATGGACTTTTGTGTCTTTTGAACAGAACTACTAATCCTGCCTAGCCAAATCCTATCCCTACACTATATGTGCCTCCTTGCGCAAATGTTATACAGCAGATGCAAAAGAGGTACTGCGGACTTAATTAACAGCAGAAAAGATAGCAAAGGATGTCAGGTATGTAGTATACAGAGAGTAATACACCATGCACCAGCTGCACAGGTGGCATTAATGTCAGGCCACCTTGCGCAATTTTTAACCCCTTAAAAAATATATATATTGCAGCAAGATATAATAGCTCTTAAAAGGGCTTTTGGGTCTTTTAAAAAGAAATACTATCCCTGCCTAGCGTTCTTCTCTCCCTACACTATCTGTCCCTCCATGTGGGGGTCCAGCCCTGGTTGATCCCTACTGCTTTGCATCTGGGTGGAACATTAGCAGGACTAAAGAGGAACTTTAATGTTATCAAATAAGAAGGTGGGAGATAGGCCCATAGTTGAATGATAGGGAATGGAAAGGGGACCCAAACACCAGGTCCTTCTGTCCTGTCCTTAATAGGGGGCCTGTTTTTTTTAATCTTTGCTGTTTTACCCTTTCTTCTAAGCACTACATTGCTATTCTTTTTGATCATAATGTAATTTTGTATTACTATAAAACACATCAATCATTATTCATTTATCCATCATGTAATGATATATAACATATCTTTATTTATACATGTTTTAAGGGAATATAGCACATATACAATAAATATTTTATTTATATAGCAAATTATTCATGACATCATACATGCCACACCCTGATTGGTTATGGTGTTGCCAGCAATACCACTCTTGACCATCAGAGGCGCATTTTAATCAATTAATATTTAATGTAAATAACATATAATATATAATATATAATTACTCTACAGTGATCACCAGGGTCCACCTTCACACTGTCTCACACCCGGCCAAGCTCCTTGGTATACATTACTCTAGTGCTGACCAGGATTCTAAATTTGGTAACCAACAAGGACCACTCTGACCAAACATTGTCTAACCAAGTATACAGAAGTCTGCATCTTTCAATGTCTAGTGAGTAGAGGCCTATACAACGAGGTGTCATCTGAGGAGCACCAAACTTGCAATTCTGGACTTCTTGTGTACCCGGTGACCTCTGGAACCCCCCATCACTGAATGGGGAATAGACCCATCACAGGATTGTACCATAGTCCAAGACATTAAAATAGTCCATCAATACTGTTTTCTTTTTTTTGCAAACAAATTTTCTTGTAGTTGACGTGAGAAGCATATGAAAAGTCCTCCTTCTTATGCACTGACATTGTAAGTGGATCGATATCCAATCCTTCTTAAGCAGTAGAGTATCTGTTTAACGAAAGGAAAAACATCATGTTAACCTTATTCTAAATATTACTTTAACCCTTCATTTATTATTATTAGTGTCAGACTAGGCTTCCTTGGGCCCACCACAAGATATCAGTCATACAGTCTAATAGGTTGCCAATCAAATATATTCAGACCCTAGTGGCAGGTGATTGGCTCCAAAGCCAGCCATTTTTTTCCCTGGACGTTTGAGGTCCAGTATGGCAGCAGAACCCACTGGAAGAATCTTTGGTATTGTGATGGTCCAGTCCAACCTTGTTTACCACATTATCTGTATGAAATTGACCCATTTAAGGGAGACTTCCATGTTGAAATTGTAGTCCAGTCTCATGACATCATGTTATACAGCAGGAGGAGGAGATTCAATATAGTAATTTATCCATTCAAACCTCTGCTGATTCTGGGCTTAGGAGTCCAATGGGTGGTCCGTCTCAGTGACCTGCATGCAGAATACTACTATGTGCTTGGAGCATCTACTTTTGCCTCCCATTAATAAACTTATTTGCTTGGGATTATATACACAATCAAAATAAGACCTTTGGGAGGTGGGTGGGTAAGGCCATTGGTTCGCTTGTAAATTAACAGAGGGGATATCACTGTGGTAGATATATAGTAGTAGCTTGTCCTTAGTTTTAGGCTTACAGAAGGGCACCTGCTCTGAAAAGAGGGATCCCAAACAGAAAGGTGTCGAAGCTTTCCCTATTCTGAATCTTAGTCTCTCAAATTTTATTGTTTTTTTTTCCTATGTTCCTTAACAATATCGGCTCAATGGGAATCAGAGTAATGTGGTTTCCGGAATAGATTTGAAGTGGTAGTATCCCTAAGGCTGTAAATTTATGATAGGACCACCTTCTGGACTCCTAAGCCTGAAATGAGCATACGTTTATAAGAATAAATTATGAACTTCTCCAAATCTTTTCCCACAAATATGTGTACCAATCTGGTCTACTCCGCCTGTTCCATAACATGCTGGCCACAGATTGGACTGCATTTTGGTCTACTGCTCTTAGCCAATCAGATGTCTCTCCATGTCTTTACCCCTATCCTCCATTCACTGCATGCAGTCTCATAGAGACATGTGTCTCAGAGACACAAAGAGAGAAACTAGAGTTTCATCCCCTTCCTTCTCCCACGTGTTTTTTTCTAGATGTGTTTTTTTTTGGGGGGTGTGGGGAGGGTGTGGGTGGAGGGTGGTGATATGGAAGTTTGTGAATTTTTTCAGGTAACATGAGGGTGCTACAGGTTGGGGGGAAACAGCAGGACACAAACTTACAGAAAAGATTGTACCCATGATTGCAACTACACCAAGGATAACGGCAAGTGATATTAGGATGATGCCCCATTCAGGAATAGCGTTGCTTGAGGACAAACCTGTAAACAAGATGAAAAGGAAGATGTTAATATAATATTTTATTATTTTACTATTACTTTTCTTAAATAACTATCACTATAAACATACCAGAAGTTGCTGCTGTGGATACATTGGTAATTGTGGAATTTTTGGAGGATCCACTTGTTGATTGTTGGCTAGTACTGCTTGAAGACTTTTCTGTACTGGTAGTTTGTGGATGTGCACTGGTTGTAGTGGTTGTTGTTGTGCTGTTAGTGCTAAGTAGAGAAGTAGTTGTAGCAGTTGTGTGTGTTGATGTTAGATTCAAAGTCGATTTACTTGTTGTAGGAGTAACAGCGGAAACAGATATGGAAGCCTTAGTAGTTGTCGTTGCAGTGGATTGAATAAGAGTACTGTGGCCGGTAGTTGGAGTGGAGAAGGATGTAACTGTTTTGGTAGAAGAAGACATAGTACTGGTTGAAGTAGTAGAGGCAGTTGTTGAATTACTGGTGGAAGGTGTCTTGCTGTTAGTTGTGGTTGTAATCACTGTATTGACTGAGGATGGTTTTGCAGTGGTCGAAGTGGTTGAGGCAGCAGTATTGCTAGTATTAGAGGTATGCTGACTAATACCAGTGATGTGAGTTGTCACAGTGCTGGATGGTGTTGTCTTTGCAGTGGTCAAGGTGCTGGGAGAAATTGAAGCGTTATTATTAGGGCTTTGGCTATTGGATGCATTAATGGTAGAGGTTAATGTACTTGATGATGTTGTCCTGGTAGAAGACAAAGTAGTTGAAGATGATGCATTATTGTGGCTACTGGATGCAGAAATGGTAGAGGTTGATGTACTTGATGATGTTGCTTTGGTAGGAGGAAAAGTAGTTGAAGACTTTACAGTACTGTTAGTGGTAGAAGAGGGCACATTATTGTTTGATGTGGTTGCAATAGTATGAGTTGTAGTGCTGGTTGAGATTGCAGAAGATCCTAAAGTACTTGTAGCTGTAGAATTTTGATTATTGAATGCAGTAAAAGGAGTTGTTGCTGTGTCGGGTGTGGTAGTTGAGGTACTCTTAATAGTAGTTGAATTAGTAGAAGGTTTCATTGTGGAGGTTACAGTACTAGGAGAAGTTGTCGCATTGGATGAGCTTGCAGTTGTGCTGGTAAATGTTGAGTTCTGAATATTGGATGAAGTAGAGGGAGGTGCTGATGTTTCTTTGGAAGTTGGCTTTGTGGTGGTCAAAGTAGATGAAGCTTCTACAGTAATATTAGGACTAGGATTGCTGGTACCGGCTGCTGTTGATGATGATACCACAGTATTGCTTGAAGTTGTGTTTGTACTGGTTATATTGCTAGTAGAAGGTTTGATTGTGGTATTTGTAGTACCATGTGATGCTGCACTGGTTGAATTTGCCAGAGTATTGGTTGATATAGTAGATAGTAGAGTGCTGTTGGATGCAGTGGAAGTAGGTGTCGCTGGGTTTATAATGGTACTTGAAGGATTCTGGGTGCTTATCCCTATGGTGGAGGTACTGTTTGAAAGTGAACTGGTTGGAGAAGGTGAAGAAGTTACAGTATTATTAATCATAGGATTCTGGGTGGTGATTCCTATGGTAGAATTATTGTTTGTGGTTGGAGGGGTTGAAGAACCGAAAGTAATAGTAAAATTAGGGCTCTGCGTAGTGATCCCTACGGTGGAAATGATTCTTGTTGTTGGAATGGTAGTGGCTAGAGATGCAGTAATATTAGCAGAAGATTTGGTTGTGCTGGTTGAAGTCAAAATTTGAGTTGTTGTTGCATTGTTTGTTGATGGTATCGTAACGAATGCTGTAATGCTTGTTACTAAGTTGCTGGTAGCAGAGCTCTGATTACTAGTGTCTGTGATGGGTGATTTCAAAGTGCTTGTTGGTTGGTTACTGGTACCAATAATAACGCTGCTTGCTAATTTAGTAGTTCCTGTACTCAAAGTAGATGAGCTAATGGAAGATGGTTGGTTACTTGTTCCAGCATTAGTTGAGTTGTTTATAAGTGATGTTTGGCTACTCAATCCAGTGCTGAAAGTTGACAATGTGCTACCAGTTGGAGGTGGGTTATTGGTTGTAGTATTTGATGTTGATGAAGTTTGGCTCACAAATTGGCTGCTGGCACTTGGACTTGAAGACTGGCTGGTTGAAGAAAGCAGCCCACTTGTTCCTGGAGTTGCATTGGCAGATGTCAATGTGTTGGCTGATGGTTGGCTACTTGTCCCAGTATTTGAAGTTGGAATGCTACTCACTAAATTAGTAGTTCCTGTACCCAAAGTAGATGAACTAATGGTAGATTGCTGGTTACTAGGCCCATCATTAGTAGTTGTGCTAGTAAGTGATGTTTGTTTAGTTGTTCCAGTATTAAAAGTTGACAGTGTGCTGCCAGTTGGAAGCTGACTGCTGGTTACAGTATTTAATGTTGATGAAGTCTGGCTTACAAATTGGCTGCCAGCACTTGGACTTGAGGACTGGCTAGTGCTTTTAGTTACAGCTGTTGTATTGCTGGATGCTGTGGACACTGTTGTTGCATTGGTAGATGGTATCATGCTACTTGTTGCTGAGAGAGAGGTTATTGCCGAGTTACTTACTGGTTGACTGTTTGTAATGGAAGATGCAGTATTGCTTACTTGAGATGACTGGGGAATGGTTCCCAAACTTGAAGGAAAGATGGCGCTGGTACTGATAGACCCAAGAGGGCCACTTGTCACTGTGATAGCTGGAGATGACTTTACACTAGAGACTGAGGTTATTGCTATGTTGGTCACTGATGGGCTAATGGTGATGCCAGCTGAAGAAATAGCGGTACTGAATGTTGAGGGGTTGATTGTTGATGGTTGACTGCTAGTTTTAGCACTTAATGTTGCTGGGCTGCCTGTAACAGTTGATTGTATCGGACTAATTGGAGTTGAAGAACTTGAAGAAATGAATCCATTACTAGAAGAAGGCTGGTTACTAGTTCCACTTGTAACAGTTGTAGCACTGACTGATGTTTGGCCGCTTACTGAACCACTTGAGAATGTAGGTAGGTTACTTGTTTCTGGCTGATTACTGGTGTTAGTGCTAGATGTTGCTGGACTACCACTTACAGTTGATTGTGTCAACGTTCCAACACTTGAAGAAGTTAATCCATTACTAGAAGAAGGCTGGCTACTAGATTCACTTGTAAAAACTGTAGAACTGAATGATGTTTGGCCACTTACTGAAGCACTAGAGAATGTCAGTAGGTTTGTAGTTGAGGGCTGACTACTGATGGTAGTACTAGAAGTTGCTGGGCTGCCACTTACAGTTGATGCTACTGGTGTTCCAGTACTTGAAGAAGTGAAACCATTATTAGAAGATGGCTGGTTACTAGATTCACTTGTAAAACCAGTAGTATTGAATGCTGTTTGGCCACTTACAGAAGGACTAGAGAATTCAGGTACATTGGTAGTTGGCGGCTGGCTACTGGTGTTAGTACTTGATGTTGCTGGGCTTCCAGTTACAGTTGATTGTATTGACGTTCCGACACTTGAAGACATTAAGCTACTACTAGAAGGAGGCTGATTAGTAGATCCACTTGTAAAATCAGTAGTACTGAATGATGTTTGGTTACTTACGGAAGGACTAGAGAATGTAGATAGGATGGTTGTTGGTGGCTGATTACTGATGGTAGTGATTGATATTGCTGGGCTACCAGTTATAGTTGATTGTACGGATGTTTCAGCACTTGAAGATGTGAAACCATTATTAGAAGATGGTTGGTTGCTAGATCCACTCATAAAAGCTGTAGTACTGAAAGATGTTTGTCCACTTGAAGAAGCACTAGATAATGTAGGTAGGTTGGTTGTTGGTGGTTGCCTACTGGTTTCTGTGCTCAATATTCCTGGGCTGCCAGTTACAGTTGACTGTACTGGTGTTCCTACACTTGAAGAAGTGAAACCATTACTAGAAGATGATGGATTACTAGATCCATTCGTAAAAGCTGTACTACTGACAGGTGTTTGGCTGCTTACAGAAACACTAGAGAATGTTGATGGGTTGCTTGTTGGTGGCTGACTACTGGTTTCAGTACTCTGTATTGTAGGACTGACACTTACAGTTGATTGTTTTGGTGTTTCGACACTTGAAGAACTGAAGAGATTACTAGAAGATGGCTGGTTACTAGATCCACTTGTAAAAGCTGTACTAATGAATGATGTTTGGTCACTTACTGAAGCACTAGAGATTGTTGATGGGTTGCTTGTTGGTGGCTGACTACTGGTTTCAGTACTCTGTATTGTAGGACTGCCACTTACAGTAGATTGTATTGGTGTTTCTACACTTGAAGAACTGAAGAGGTTACTAGAAGATGGCTGGTTACTAGATCCACTTGTAAAAGCTGTACTAATGAATGATGTTTGGTCACTTACTGAAGCACTAGAGATTGTTAATGGGTTGCTTGTTGGTGTCTGACTACTGGTTTCAGTACTCTGTATTGTAGGACTGCCACTTACAGTAGATTGTATTGGTGTTTCTACACTTGAAGAACTGAAGAGGTTACTAGAAGATGGCTGGTTACTGGATCCACTTGTAAAAGCTGTACTAATGAATGATGTTTGGTCACTTACTGAAGCACTAGAGATTGTTGATGGGTTGCTTGTTGGTGTCTGACTACTGGTTTCAGTACTCGGTATTGTAGGACTGCCACTTACAGTAGATTGTATTGGTGTTTCTACACTTGAAGAACTGAAGAGGTTACTAGAAGATGGCTGGTTACTGGATCCACTTGTAAAAGCTGTACTAATGAATGATGTTTGGTCACTTACTGAAGCACTAGAGATTGTTGATGGGTTGCTTGTTGGTGTCTGACTACTGGTTTCAGTACTCGGTATTGACTGGCTGCCAGTTACAGTTGATTGTATTGGTGTTTCAACACTTGAAGAACTGAAGAGGTTACTAGAAGATGGTTGGTTACTAGATCCACTTGTAACAGCTGTATTACTGAAAGGTGTTTGACTGCTAACAGAAATACTAGAGATTGTTGATGGGTTGCTTGTTGGTGGCTGACTACTGATTTCAGTACTCTGTATTGTAGGACTGCCAGTTACAGTAGATTGTATTGGTGTTTCGACACTTGAAGAACTGAAGAGGTTACTAGAAGATGGCTGGTTACTAGATCCACTTGTAACAGATGTACTAATGAATGATGTTTGGTCACTTACTGAAGCACTAGGGATTGTTGATTGGTTGAATGTTGAATGTTGACTACTGGTTTCAGTACTCAGTGTTGCTGGACTGCCAGTTACAGTTGGTTGTACTGATGTTCCCAAACTTGAAGAGGTAAAGAGAGTACTAGTAGATGGCTGGTTACTAGATCCAGTGGTAGGAGCGAGAGTACTGAATGATGTTTGGCCACTTGAAGAGTCAACAGAAAATGTTTGTTGGTTGGTTGATAGGCTGTTAGTTACAACTGACTGAGTTCCTGCACTTGAAGTGAAGATACTTGATGACGGCTGGCTACTACTTTCAGCAGTAGAACCTGCTGTGCTAATAGATGCGGTTTGGTCAGTAACAGTTGTTAGTGTGCTACTTGACGATAGGGAACTTCCTGTTTGTGTGGTTGATGTGAATCCTGAACTGGTTGCCCCACTGGTTGATTGCTGACTTGATACAGGTGTAGATATTAGCTGACTGGTTGTCCCAGTATCAAAGGTTGTTGCAGTGTTCAGTGATGTAAGTACGGCATTGGATGCAGTAGAGATTGAAGTGGATGTACTGCTTGTGCTAGTAGTGGATGCCTTAGATGTAGTCACAGTTGTACTTGTGGAAGTTGGTATTGTGGTTGTCACGGTGGTGGATGTAGTGCTGGATACAGTTGGTGTGGTAGTGGTTGTAGTCGAAACTGTTGACGTAGGTGGGGAGGTAGTTGGATTCAATGCATTATTTATCTGGTTCACTAAGTTTCTGATAGCATTAATAATTGCATTGATAATACTTTGTATAGTAGAAAGTGTTGGATTTGACTGTGCTTCCACAGGGGATGCTGCGAGAGAAAACAAATTAGTTATTACATATATGAATAACATGCATAGAATTTAGCTTTGCTACATAGTTTCTGAGGAGCTCTCATATCTTATATCTTCACAGCATTATTAAATGGTTTGTCAATTACAGCAATATAAAGAAAATTGGATTGTCTGCGCTTCCGGGGCACAAAGCACAATATATACTTGCTACCTCTGCACCCCTGACTGTCACAATCCTGATGTCATCTTTTCACCAATTCTCCTCTATGACATTTTACATGGCTATCCTCTAAGTCGTTATTTCAATTAAGAAGGAGTCTTAGAACATCAGTTGTAGATGGACCTTCCTTTCTCAGCCTTCTTTGGCACAGACCAAGGTTCTTAATATTCTTATGAGGTGGCATGGCTACAACTAGTGTTCAGTGAAGTGAAGCATTCGAAGTGGAATTTGGTCTTAAGTTTAGGAACAAATCTGAATTTCCTTGCGCTGCGTGATAATGAACCAGTTTTTCCTAGAATATGCCCAGGACCTCT
The DNA here is from genome assembly GCA_900303285.1 of Rhinella marina. Taxonomy (NCBI): domain Eukaryota; kingdom Metazoa; phylum Chordata; class Amphibia; order Anura; family Bufonidae; genus Rhinella; species Rhinella marina. The sequence goes on along the minus strand of ONZH01018624.1, from coordinate 14,728 downwards.
ACTTATTATGCTCTGGCACTTGTATATACTAGATATCGATGAACGTTCCTGTCAGGCTGCTCAGCCACAATGGCGTATCATGAACAGGATGACATCATTACCATCTACTGTAGAGAAGTTTAGTGAGGCCCACCCCCTCAAGATAGCTCTATCAGTGGAGACAACCAGTCCTGCTCACATGGAAGTGGAACTGGCACCTACCGGGCATTTGTAGTGTATTATTTTGATATGCCATAATTCACAAAGGGTAATACCCATTTAAGTTTTACGGCAGCCCTTGGGATGGGTTTACTCTGGTCATGTGGCCCTCAGACCAGAAACGTTTTTGACTGTGAACTCCTGATCTATATGAAACATTTGTACCAAAAGGCTGAAACGATTTATAGCTACTGTTCTAGTCTATGAGACTCTGTTCAACTGGTGTTATGGCTGCTATAACGGGATATGATATGTATCCATAGATTCTTATGGATTCCAATGACCTATAATCATTTTTTTTTCAGGTTTCCGTTTTCTTACTGGGAAAGTACCGCAGCAAAGTGCTGTATTCTGAACAATGGAAACCTGACTCTATTGTGAGCTGAGCCTAAATACAGTACCTGTAGATATCAATCATGTTGTACACAATGTATATACTATTGTACACTCACGTATCAAGATCCCTTAACCAACAAGACATGGAAATTTGACAAGGTCGTTAACCAAGGTGGGGCAATAAGTATAGATATGAAACAGGCATGACGGTCACTGTTACATATAATGTATAGCCTCCAGTATTTGCACTATGAGGTAGGTGGCTCTTTAGATACCATTTGAATGGTTGTAGAATGCTGTTATGTTTAAACAATGAAATTGTTGCTACTGAGGTATCTAAGGAACCACTTCCATTTTCTGACTCATTTGCTCCTCTCATGTAGATAAACAGAAGACGAGGCCATAATATTCCATGTGACTGCTGTCCTCTGTGCTATGAGCCGAAAAACCACACCTCCTCTCCTCTCTTCAGTGTCGGACTGAGGTTCCTTGGGCCCACCATTTTTGAGGCACAACTCTTAAATCATCAATAAAGTCTAATAAATTTGGAAACAAATAAAGAGACTCTAGTGAGAAGCAGTTTGGCACCAAAGGCAACTCCAAATGCTTTCCTTTCTTCTGAACCTTTAAAGCCCACTATGGTGTAAGAGCTTGGGTCCACCAAAGGATCCACTGGTACATTGGTGGCCAGCCCAATTTTGCTTCTTTCATGGACAGAATATATCGTGAGAGAACTGCTGCTGAGAAATTAAAGGGGATGTTCAGGGCCATAACATTGAGGGTCTATCCTTAGGATAGATGATCAATATCAAGTCCGTTGGGATCCCCGATACTCCTACCGGTCAGCTGGTTGAAGGGGACTAGACACTCCACTCACCCCCTAATCCCCTTCATTGTTTATCAGACACAGCGCCATACGTTTTATAGTGGTTGTGCCTGGTATTACAACCCAGTCCCATCTCCTTAAATGGGAATGGGCTATAATGAGCTGCCATACCAGCATAAAGCATAGTTCATAATAGCTCTTATATTTCAGCATGGTCAAGATCTCAAGACATTGTCCATTTTGGACAATCCCTTTTTCCTAGAAGTGTCCTCTGACGATAAGCTGTTCACAAATTGTAGAGAAAATTAACAAATGTTTCTTTTCCCTATAGCGCCTGCACAGGAGAAATAAAGCACAGTCCCGAGTGAAATCAAAGGACTGAAGATCCAGGTTCTTCAAAACAAGAGGAAATTTTTGTAGGGTCGGAAACTAACCGCAACGTCCATTATAGGATGTAGGCAGAGTGCAGAGCTGTTGTGTGGCTGAAGATGATACCAAACTAATTTCATAGCCTTTACCTTTTCCACACTATTCTACAGACTACAATATGTAAATGAGCAGTTAAGAGCACCAAGGGCGGTCATAAGCTACTCTGTGCACCCTTGCTCCTCCTGATTCCTCCACCAGCCCATCCCTCTTCTTCTTGATTGACGAGGCCAGGTGAGATGACTATAAGTCAAGAAGGAGAGGGAGAGGCTGGTGGAGGAAGCAAGAGGTGCAAGAGTGCACCAAGTGGCTTTGCCTGCCCTCTGTGCACTTAATAGATAATTTGCATATGGATAGAGATAAGCAAATCTATTCGCCGCTTCGTAGATTTGATCTGAATCTTGGAAATTTTTTACACCGAAGCGAATCCGAATATTTTCAGATTCGCTTCGGAAGATTCTTCTGAAATCTTTGTACGCTAACGCTACATACGCATCATATAATTTGTACGCTAATGCTACGCATCTGATAATTTGTACGCTAATGCATACATATTCAGTTAAGTAGAGTACTTTTACTGCATACTCGTTCTTTGTGCGAGCCTAGACAATAATACGCTAAAGCTTCGTACACACTTTGTACACTCAGGCGTAAGTATTTACGGGAATGTTCGCAGAACACGACAGAATAACGAATGATTTGTACGCAGCTTCGACCGAATAGCTTCGTATTAAGTACGAATCTTTTAAAAAATTCAACAAACATTCGGCGAAGTGAATTTTGGGTGATTCACTCATCTCTACATATGGATTAAAAGTACTTTTTCCTCAGAATGAAGCAACAGATCACTAAGTGAAAGGCATACAAGGCAGAGAATTTCTTTGTGACAAACATCTTTTTACGGGATTTTCAAAGCTGGCAATCACTTTAAAATTGTGGTTTTCAATTTGTCATTTTCTAAGTGTTGTAAAACCCTCTCTTAGCATTTAGTAGGTTCTGTATACTGGGAGTTGTAGATTCAGAATAGCTGGAAAGTCACAGGTTTAAAGTAATTGCCTCAAGGCATACATTCAAAGGCCATACATTATCACTACTACATCACAAAGGTGTGCGTTACGGTCAGGCACGTGGAAAGATATTATCTTACGTGCTATGTAGAAACCTAGAAAGGTATGCACATTCTAGAAAAAGTATGCCGAAAAAAAAGCACTGCAAAAAAATTGTAAGAGCATCTAATGTCAGAAAACAAAAGGAGCAGCAACAACTATCAGCATCATCCACTGGCTGCAATCTCCACCTCTGGATCAAAGTGTGCAACAGTGATGATTAGGGATAATTGAATCGGCTTTGGATGCGTCATCCAGTATAAGAATGTATTGGCTCCGATGAGCCGAAGTTATTACTTCGCAAAGTCTCGCAAGACTTTATGAAATAACTTTGAATCTTGAGAATTAATTTCTACTGTAAAAATCGTTTGTATCAAAATCAGGTTCGGTTCCCAGGAGCCTGGAGACTCAATAGTGTCACCCCCCACCTTGCAGTATATACGGTATTGCTAGGGAAGTCTAGTGGTACTAGTAATTACTATGGAAAGGTACATATAGTTCCTTAAGTATGTAAACAGAGTAAGGGCTCATGCACACAAACGTATTTCCTTTCAGTGTCCGTTCCGGTTTTTTTTTGTGGACCGTATGCAGAACCATTAATTTCAATGAATCCGCAAAAAAAAACGGAAGTTACTCCGTGTGCATTCCGTATCCATATGCCAGTATGTCCGTTCCGCAAAAAAATAGAACATGTCCTATTATTGTCCACCTTATGGACAAGGATAGGACTGTTCTATTAGGGGCCAGCTGTTCCGCTCCGCAAAATACGGAATGCACACAGACATAATTTTTTGCGAGTCCGTTTTTTTTGGGGGGCGCAAAATACATACGGTCGTGTGCATGAGCCCTAAGACAACATGTATCAATATAATCTAAAACTGATAACTAAACTAACATATCATATAATAATATAAGTAATAATGATGAGTAACCTAAAACAAGTTAAATACAATCTAATGGAGTGTACTTCAATCAATAAACAAATATATAAAATAACATGAAAACTAAAAAATTAAAAATATAAAACAAAAAACAATATAAAATATAACATAATAAAATAAGAAACTATGCTAAAAGCAAAAAATAAAAATATATCTAAAATATATATAATAAATGAATTAAAAAACTAAAAATTAAAAATATGAAATTGAAACAATATAAAGCATAACATAATAAAATAAGAAACTATGCTAAAAGCAAAAAATAAAAAATAAAAATATATATAAAATCTATATAATAAATACATTGAAAATAATACAATTAAATATATAATTACTGATAATGAAATAAAATCTATACTAAAACATAAAAATATAATATAATGTCAAAATATAGTACAGCAAAACTCAACACAATGTAAAATACAAAGTGATTGTAAGGAATATCATACATAATATAAAGTGTAATAAAAATATAATGTAATAAAATACAGTAACATAGAAAAATGCATTCTAATGCAAAAAAAAAATAAAAAAATACAATAGTTAAATATTCGGATGTCTTACCAGTCAGTAACAGGACAATCCCCAGGATAATCACTCGTGTGGTCCCCGCAGTATACATAGTGAATAAATATTAAATAAAGGTATATAACCAAATGATAACAGCAAGGAAGTCACTTTGGCACAAGAGTATTAAAGTCCAACAAGGTCCTTGTGGAGGTAAAATGTCCAGACTCCAGAATATAATCCTCCTCTCCTCCTTGGTATATTTACATGTATATTACAGACTCTACACACACAGATATATATATGTTCAGTCGTAAAGGAAATAGGGAGTGCACCAGGGTGTGTGACCAGTGACTTCACAAATGACAATCACACAGTCATGTATGTATTCCTTTAGGTTAGATATCTAGGTGCTAGGTGAGGGTGGAGATTCAAATTATAGACAGGAACTAGAGGGTTAAACAATTTAATGTAAAGGAAATGAAAATAGCAGGAGTATGTAGCATCAAGCTGGACCTGGTTTCAGGCTGCCCTTAGGATTAGACTATGCAAAGTGACAAAATGTTTATGCTTTTGGTTTGAGACATGTCATACACAAGCTAAGATGTAGCAGGGCTGAAGTTACTGTTGAACTGGTGTGGGGGTCTGGGTAAACAGTTTTGCGACTTATGACTTTTTGAGTTCTATGGTTAGTTTTTGGTTACATGACCAGACAACTCAGATTGTTGGGGAGGGGGGTCTAGTTTTTGAGACTTTCATTGATGCTGAGGACAAGACAGGTCCAGCTCTGAACATCAACAATACAGAGGTAGGTGCTCCTGATTCACGGTTCAAAGTAGAGTCATAGAAAGCTAGTGAGTTCTCTCATTTGTAGTTTTTGTACCTCCATCAGAACCAACACATTCTAGGGATTGGTGGGTTTTCTAGCTGTAGACCACATGACAAATTGACTTGACTACTCAAGACTTAGTCATAGAGGTGGTCATCAAAAGTTGAAGAGACCATATAGTTCCTTCTAGTGCTATCATAGATAGTCTGAAGGGAGTTACTATACAGAAGTGTGCCGACTACTCATATATAGAAGATACTGCTGGGAGGGGACACTGAAACCAAGGACAAGAACTTCCAACTAAGTCTTTGTTTTTCACCCCACTTCTTAGCCAAATGTCCATGGTTATTTTTAGGCAAGAAATGGGGGTGAAAGACTAAGGTCACACCCAGTAGCGTACATAGAGATGTAAGGGCCCCATAGCAAGGACCAAATCAGGCCCCCCACACAGGACAGAAGGGTTTCTGCCTAAACCCCTTTCAATGACCCTTGGGCCATTTTTCCACTGCCTCATTTGCTAAAGGCTCTTCCTTTAGAGGGTAGAGTCCTGACCAAGTTTTCACCTCCAGTAGAAGAAGAGATTATCCCATCTAAGACTGGGCCCCCTCTTGCCCTGGGCCCTATAGCAGTCGCATGGTCTGCCCCTATAGTAGTTACGCCCCTGGAACCACAATTCATCGAGAGGGCACGTCTTGCTTGTCTCCAACCATTAATTTTCAGGATTATTTGTAAACAAACATTGTTGAAAACCAAGCACCGGAGAGTGTCCTTCTAGACTGTCCATAACTCATACATACTTGGCGGCCAGATCAGTACTTCTCTACTTGGGGAACCTCTACAAGTACCCAGTCCATACTGTGAAAGGGTCATATGTTTACTTGAATGGAGTAGGGCTGTGGTGTGTCACTTTTTCTGGGTCAAAGCAGCCATATTTTTCTAATTCCAAAGAACTCTGGTTGGCAAAAGACATGGAGTTGAGTGCTGCTCCCTTCATCTGTTCCTGGTACCATGGTTACACAGTAGTCCACATTTTACACCTTCCATGTAATCAGAACGTAAATTGGCTCATGTCAGCCAACCCAGAAACTCCTTGAAATGAAAGAGCAACCCCTGTGTAGACCACTGTTTTGAGGTTCTTGGAATCCGTTAGTACAGAGTAGAATACTGGTCGGCTGGATGGAGGGTCTTAGATGCATCTCATAGGGGTCACTGGCTTCTGATGAAGAGACCCAGCGGGTGAATGGAGAATTACTTTATATATGCAGTGAACCATGGGACAAATCAGTTCTCAAATCAGTCCATGTCAACCAAACCAGAGAGTCCTAAGAAAAGAAGCGCTACCCATCTGTAGACAGTTGTCTAGAGGCTCTTGCCCCTAATCAGTACAGAGGAGTTATACTGTTTGGTTGGATGAGATGCCTTAGATGTAGCTCACCTGCTCTTTACTTATGAGGGGCAAGAACCCCAAAACAAGTGTAAGTATAAGACGCACCTGATGATAAGAAGCACCCCAGATTTTAGAGTAGGAAAATAAGAAAAAAATATTTTTCAGCAGACCTCAGATCAGATCCTAATAACAGACCCCCCATAAATTTCAGGACATCACATCAGACCCCCATATCAGCCCTCCATGTCAGCCCCCCATCAGCCCCCAGATCAGCCCACTCAGCCCCCATCAGACCTCAAATCAGCCCAATGTGCCCCCATGTCAGACCACTCTGCCCCCTTCAGACCTCAGATCAGCCCACTGTGCCCCCATTTCAGCCCAATGTGCTCCCATATCAGCCCCCTCTTCCTCCATCAGACCTCAAATCAGCCCAATGTGCCCCATATGAGCCCACTCTGCCCACATCAGACCTCAGATCAGCCCATCATCCCCCATATCAGCCCCCTCTGCCTCCATCAAACCTCAGATCAGCCAAATGTGCCCCCGTGTCAGCCCACTGTGCCCCCGTGTCAGCCCACTCTGCCCCCATCAGACCTCAGATCAGCCCTATAAGAATAACATAATAATCCTCTCTCACCCTCCTGCACTGCGGCTCCGCTCCGGCGCTCCTCTGTCTTCTCCTGCTGGCGCTGCACTGTCACCTGACAGCGTGCAGCGTCAGGTCAGAGTGCGCGCACTACGTCCTGACGCTGTACGCGGCCAGGGCAGTGCAATGCCGGCAGGAGAAGAGGAGTGCCGGACCCGAAGCAGAGCTGCAGCGAAGGGGGGGTGAGTATCTTTCCCCGCTCCCGGCAGCTAATACATACTAGTGAGCGCTTCCATAATGGAAGCGTTCACTAGTATTCACTTTATTAGATGCACGGCAATTTTCCCCCTACTTTTGGGGGAAAAAAGTGCGTCTTATAAAGCGAAAAATATGGTAGATAATTTGCACACTTTTTGACTATAAATAAGATGTCATACTCTTCCTAGGTCTCACCAGTGAGAACCAGTAACCCCAGGTCCAGTCTCCTTTGTCATGTATTCTCATGCTCCTCTATGTAGATACGCCCAATAGTACGTCACGTTTCTATTCTACAATAACATAGGAATTGTCATCCGCCCATTATATTATTTTGTATCAGTTAAATGTTTTATTCTATTATAAGCTATTTTTGGTAAAACTATCCGTGTCTTCAAAGAGAAAAACTACAAGAAGAACTGCGTCAGCTTCGTGATTATCCGCCCCAACTGTAAATAAATGGAAAGGTTCACATGGAAATAGGGATGATAAATGTGCAGCTGAGAGAGTCAATGGTGAAAGCAACCCTCAATCAGCTCCAGCACTCTAACAATCATAGTGTGCTCTGGATTGGTTATATCACAGTGCATTCTATCTATCTATCTATCTATCTATCTATCTATCTATCTATCTATCCATCCATATCTATCTATCTATCTATCTATCTATCTATCTATCTATCTATCTATCTATCCTATCTATCTATCTATCTATCTATCTATCTATCTATCTATCTATCTATCTATCTATCTATCTATCTATCTATCTATCTATCTATCTATCTATCTATCCATCCATATCTATCTATCTATCTATCTATCTATCTATCTATCTATCTATCTATCTATCTATCTATCTATCTATCTATCTATCTATCTACTATCTATCTATCCATATCTATCTATCTATCCTATCTATCATCTATCTATCTATCTATCTATCTATCTATCTATCTATCTATCTATCTATCCTATCTATCTATCTATCTATCTATCTATTGATCTATCCCTGTCTTTCTATCTATCTATTGATCTCTCTATCTATCCATTATCTCTCTATCTATCTGTCTATCTAGAGATAGATAGACAGGCAGGGATAGAACAATAGGTGGATGGATAGATAGATAGATAGATAGATAGATAGATAGATAGATAGATAGATAAATAGATAGATAGATAGATAGAAAGACAGGGATAGATCAATAGATAGATAGATAGATAGATAGACAGATAGATAGATAGATAATGAATAAGCAGCAGTAGCAGTGGAGCTGACAAAGTGTAAAAATGGTGGCCACAATTCAGACCCCGATTCAAAGGTAAAAGGAATAAGTTCTAGGAGAGATCACAGCACTTCAACCACAATACTGGAAAACAGCGGATTTATTCTCATGTGTCCATAAACATGTGATGTTTGGAGCTTTTATCAATCATAGATAGATACTGTAGATAGATAGATAGATAGATAGATAGATAGATAGATAGATAGATAGATAAAGACAGACAGACCAACAGAACAAATAGATTAGACGAATAGATAAATAATAGATAGATAGATAGATAGATAATTGATAGATAGATAGATAGATAGATAGATAGATAGATAGATAGATAGATAGATACTGTAGTTACCGGTAGATAGACAGATACAGTAGATAACCAGTGATGTATATTATTAGAATGTGTGGTATTCTATGACGTAGTACTCCTGTCATTTGGTAACGTCTCCTCTTTGATAACAGCTGCCCAGCCCAGTAGTTACTGTATCATTATGTGGTCAGGATGACATAAGGAGATGACAGAGGAATGTACAGTATGTCAGAGAGAATGGTATTACACAAGCTTGATTCAGTGGGACTAACAGGGAAATGTAAAAATACATGATAAGTTACATGTCCAATAGAAGGCAGTGTGCTGTCTACAAATACACTTATTCATATATTACTAGAGAGATAGATGTTATCTGTTATCCTGCAAGTTGATCAAGACTCGAGGAAGGCAAAATACCCCTGTGAGGTAGAAGCCAATTTTCCTCACTTTAGGGGAAAAAATTCCTTCCTGACTCCAATCAGACATCAGAATAACTCCCTGGATCAACGACCCCTCTCTAGTAACTATAACCTGTATATTATTACCCTCCAGAAATACATCCAGGCCCCTCCTGACCTTATAGTGAACTTACCATCACCACCTCCTCAGGCAGAGAGTTCCATAGTCTCACTGCTCTTACCGTAAAGAATCCTCTTCTATGTTTGTGTACAAACCTTCTTTCCTCCAGACGCAGAGGATGTCCCCTCGTCACAGTCACAGTCCTGGGGATAAATAGATGATGGGAGAGATCTCTGTACTGACCCCTGATATATTTATACATAGTTATTACATCTCCCCTCAGTCGTCATTTTTCTAAGGTAAATAACCCTAATTTTGATAATCTTTCTGGGTCCTGTAGTCCACCCATTCCAGTTATTACTTTAGTTGCCCTCCTCTGAACCCTCTCCAGCTCTGCTATGTCTGCCTTGTTCACAGGAGCCCAGAACTGTACACAGTCCTCCATGTGTGGTCTGACTAGTGATGTGTAAAGTGGCAGGACTATGTTCTCATCACCGCCATCTATGCCTCTTTTGATGCAACCCATTATCTTAGATAGATAGATAGTAGAGGAAGCAGGGCAGGTAAGATGAAGGATCAGATAACACCGGCCCTGGTTGGCAGGCTTACCCATAATACCTTGCAGCCAGCCTCACAGCCAATCACGAGGGATGATATTGACTTCTATATTAGGTACTATGTAAGGTCGTAAGCAGAGAGTCCATTCTGAGGTCAGTCATTGATGGGCCAGGACTTATCTGTTGTAGACACAGCAATTAGACACACAAGACAGTCGGTTTAGGTCTTACAGTGGTTGGGAAGAGAAGTTCACTTAGATGGAATTACTCGATAGAAAGACAGGTTTTAGCACAAGGGACAGGATAGGGTCAGTTCATAGTGTGTGAGCAGTTCACAGATATACAGACTCTGCTCCACAGCATATGCAGGAGCTGACTGAAATCTACTGGTTGATCATTGCTGATCGCGGCATCTGAGATTAAAATGAAGACCTATCAGGGGTTAATCCGATAAAAAAAATACTCACCTTATCCATTTGATTGCAAAAAGCATAATAGATCAATAGATAGATAGATAGATAATAGATAGATAATAGATAGATAAATAATAGATATATAGATATAATAGATAGATAGATAGATAGATACAGTAGATAACAGAGAGATACAGTTGAGTCAATTCATTTGCCTTCAATCCCTTCAACACTCCTCAACACTAATCTTGACCTTCCTTAAAGGGAACCTGTCATCTCCGAAACACCCCATGAACTAGAGTAAGTGGTGTATAGTGTAAGTAATGCTGAATCCGAATATGTCAGTTTTATCTTCATACTCACTTCCTTTCTAACGTTGTGCTCCCACAAACCTGCAGTAAAATGCACTCAGTGGACTCCAGCGCTCACTCACATAATGGAGAGGACTCAAAGAAGAGTCCAGTGAGTGCATTTTACTGCAGGTTTGTGGGAGCACAGCATCGGAATGGAAGTGAGTATGAAGATAAAACTTACATATTCTGATTCAGCATCACTTACACTATACACCGCTTACTCTAGTTCAGGGGGGGTTCCGAGATGACAGGTTCCCTTTAAGTAATAAGATGTTGGCTTTTCAAACAAATGTCGTCTTCTCATCACACGGTAGTGTCTTCTGTTCACATAAACAGAAACCTTAAGCAACGGCAACAAGGTGACTAACACAGGAGGGGCGACGAGTACAGACTGGATGTGTCACCCCACACTGGAATAAACTGCATGGAGGCTGCACTCATTATCTATCTATCTATCTATCTATCTATCTATCTATCTATCTATCTACGGTATCTATCTATCTATCTAAAAATCGTAATTCCACAGCACCACCAAACGTAAATTGAAGAAAAAATGTGATTTATTTCACCAAGACAGCGACGTTTCAGTCCTCTTACTGGGACTTTTCTCAAACAGTCAAGCATCAAGCAGTCAAGCATGTTGGACGAATACCGCGCGTGCTCGAGCGCCATGCTCGATTCACCTCTCCGCGCCTAATTAGCCAATTAGCGTGCGAGGAGGTATGGCATTCAGTGTAATGCCAGTAGCCATGTTAGCTACTGGCATTACACTGATTGGCTGGCCGGGAACGCGTCATCGGGTGCTATAAAGCACCCGGTGACATGTCACCCGGCCAGAGTTAGACAGGGAGAGCTGCTGCAAGGAGGGACAGAGAGTGTAGGGAGAGAAGCACGCTAGGCAGGGATAGAAAACGAGCAGAAAAGACCCAAAAGCCCTCTTAAGGGCTATTATGTCTGGCACAACCTTTTTTTTTTCATATTTAAGGACATTTAAGGTGGTGAAAATAGCTCTAGGTGGCCTGCCATTAATGCCACAAGAGCTGCTGCAGCAAGGAGGGACATACACTGCAGGGAGAGAAGAACGCTAGGCAGGAAATCGCTCAAAAAAGACCCAAAAGCCCTTATAAGGGCCATTATATCTGACACAAACCTTTATTTACTGATATTTGAGTACTTTAAAGGTGGTGAAAATAGCACTAGGTGGCCTGCCATTAATGACACATGTGCTGCTGCATGCTGTAGGACACTCTCTGTATACTATATACCTGACATACTTTACTATAATTTCTGCTGTTAAGCCCAAAGTAATTCTTTTGAGTCTTGCTGTATAACATTTGCGAATTTCTATAGGCAGGGTTAGTATCATTGTTCAATCGTCCAAATACGTTTTTTATTTTATTTTTGTGGGTGTCAAAAAAACCCAGGTATGCCCTGTCAGTAACGCTAGGTGCACAAGGTATTACAACCGTTCAAAAGTCTCTGTAGCTGACCTCCGTATTTAATACCGTTAATTTAGGCCGCAGTTCCTCATTTGCTGCTGCGGTTCAATTTTCCCACAGAGGGAATTAAACAATAGGGATAGTATTTGGGTAGGTAGAAAGATTGTCGCTGTTCCAAAAAGACCAAAGTCCATTGTGACATACGTCTTTTTTCATTTTTTTGGGTGGCAAAAAACCCCCAGGCGTGCTCTGCCAGTAACGCTAGGTGCACAGCGTATTACAACCGTTCAAAAGTCTCTGTAGCTGACCTCCGTATTTAATACCGTTAATTTAGGCCGCAGTTCCTCATTTGCTGCTGCGGTTCAATTTTCCTAAGGAGGGAATTAAACAATAGGGATAGTATTTGGGTAGGTAGAACGATTGTCGCTGTTCAAAAAAGACCAAAGTCTATTGTAAAATCCGTCTTTCTTTGGGTGGCAAAAAAACCCCAGGTGTAACCTGTCAGTAACGCTAGGTGCACAGCGTATTACAACTGTTCAAAAGTCTCTGTAGCTGACATCCGTTGTCACATTTAATACCATTAATTTAGGCCGCAGTTCCTCATTTGCGGCTGCTCTATAACGTTAGTGCATTCAGAAAATTGGACATTCGGTTAAATTTTTCTGATTATACAGTTAATAAAAATCTGCAGTACTGTAGTTGTGACCAAGTTGCATATATACTATACAATATGCGCAAGGCAAGCACTAAGGGACGGGGAAGAGGGCGTGCTGCTGATGGTGAACGCAGAGGCCATGGCTCTGGGCGCGGTGAAACTGTGCCTGCTGGCAGAGCCCAAGAAACAAAGTCATCCAAAACTCCTAGCTTCATGTCACAGTTTGCAGGGCAGCGCAAAACACCACTCTCTCAGCCACACCAGTGCGAGCAGGTAGTTAGTTGGATTTCAGCTGATAATGCTTCCAGTCGGTTAAGCACCACCCTCTCTTCCACAAAGTCCAGTCTCAGTAGCCAAGAGTCTGGGCAACCACATCCTCACTCTGATCCTCCTTCCTCCCACCATGCAGAGTCTGGGCAAAGAAGAGATCCCACATTAGGATATTCCGAGGAGCTTTTTTCATCACCGTCCCTTGGCTTGGGCCTCTCGCCAAGGCCGCTTGAAGTGGGACATGAGAAGATATTATGCCCTGATTCCCAATCTATTGAGCAAACACAGTCTGAAGACGATGACGGTGGGGAACAAGAAGTATTTTCTCCGTAGGTGGATGATGATGATGAGACACAGTTGCCAATGAGTCAAGGGCAATTAGTGTCTCAAGAGGTTGTGAATGAGGATGAGACGCAGTTAAGTCAGGTTCTTGTTAGTTCACCATGTCAGGAGGAGGAGCAGAGTGAGGATGTGGAAGAGGAGGTGGTGGACGACAAAATAGCTGACCCAACCTGGGAAGGTGGCAAGCCGAGCGAGGACAGCAGTACAGAGGGGGAGGGATCCTCAGCAGCGCAACAGGCTGGAAGAGGCAGTGGGGTGGCAAAAGGGAGAAGGCAGGCCACGCCAACCAGGCCCGCAACTGTTTCCCGGAGCAGTCCCTTGCGGCCAGCTCCCTTGCCAAGGGCTAGGTGTTCCACAGTCTGGCGTTTTTTTGAGGAAAGTACTGACGATAAACGGATTGTAATTTGTAACCTGTGCAGTACCAAGATGAGCAGGGGCGTAAACACCAGCAACCTGACCACCACCAGCATGATCCGCCACATGTCAGCAAAGCACCCTAGAAGGTGGGCTGAACGCCTGGGTCCACGATCTGCGTCTGCAGGTCACACCACTGCCTCCTCTTCCCCTCTGTTACGTGCTGTCCAAGATGCAGGCCCAGATGCCTCCCGCCCTGCACCTGGACCTTCGCAGGAAACATCAGCCAGCACGTCCACTTCAATGTCCCAGTGCAGCTTTCAAATGTCCTTACCCCAGGCATTTGAACGCAAGCGCAAATACCCTGCCACCCACCCACAGGCCATAGCTCTAAACGCGCAACTTTCCAAGTTGCTGGCCCTGGAAATGTTGCGGTTTAGGCTGGTGGACACCGAGGCCTTTCGCAGCCTGATGGCAGCGGCTGTCCCTCGTTACACAGTCCTCAGCCGCCACTATTTTTCCCGGTGTGCCGTCCCCGCCTTACACCAGCATGTGTCTAGAAACATAACCCGGGCCCTGACCAACGCAGTTCTTGGCAAGGTCCACTTAACAACTGACACATGGACAAGCGCTTGTGGCCAGGGACGCTACATTTCCCTGACGGCACACTGGGTGAACGTTGTGGAGGCTGGGAGCGAATCGTCCTCTGGGATGGCCCAGGTGCTACCCACGCCAAGGATTGCGGGCCCTACTTCCATCCGGATTTCTGCTGTCCCCTATAGTAGCGGCTGCAACCCTCTTCTCTTCCTCCACCTCCTCCTCCACTTCTTCCCATGCAGA
>ONZH01018623.1:215000-275781 GCA_900303285.1 Rhinella marina | reverse complement strand
TTTTGACTGTGTTGGGCTATTCCTCTATTATTCCTTCTAGAAGTTATGAATAAATTGCTAGCAGTTTGAAATGAAGGTTCAAGATTAGAGATGAGCGAACATGCTCGTAACGAGCATTGTAGCGCTCGGCTCCCCTGCGCTGGCGCCTGCGTCCATGCGAGCGCAGGGGAGCCGAGCGCTACAGTGCTCGTTACGAGCACATTCGCTCATCTCTGTTCAAGATGGATATTACCAGTTGGGAGTGTGTCCCTGCACAGTCTGACATTATCCAATCAGTGCTGCCAGTGTCAAGACTGTGCAGGACACACTCCCAACTGGTAACACCCATCCATTTGCATTTCCCATGTAATAACTCTGGAGCACCTATTCTTATGACTGTGCCATGCCTCTATTATTCCTTCTACAAGTAATGAATAAATTGCTAGAAGTTAGCAATGAAGGTCCAAGATAGATATTACCAGTTGGGAGTGTGTCCCTGCGGTCTGACATTATCCAGTCAGTGCTGCCAGTATCAGACTGTGCAGGACACACTCCCCAACTAGTAACACCCATCCATCTAGACCTTTGCAATTCATTCAGAACCTTTAGCAGGAATAAGAGACATAGGCAAGTACTTACTAAAACAGACATGTCAGAAGAGGTGACCAGGCAAGTACACATAAATAATGTCTTTTTTACACAAAAAATGGGACCAAATTCTATTAGGAGACAGGTTTTCTTTCCTTCTCCGACTTAACATTAGGAGCCACCCTATTTGTATCTCTGGCATTGCATGTAAATGAGCAGACTTAAAGGGTTTCTGTCACCAGTTTTTTCGGTATGAATCAGGCTGACATTAGAGATGTGCTAATGTCACCTGATTCCAAATATATATCTGTTTTATTAACTGGTGCCCCCATTTTTATATAAAATGAACTTTTATTTTATGCTAATAAGGCCTCTAGGTGCAAAGGGCGTTACCTCTGCTCCTAGAGGCTCTGTTGATTGACAGGACCAGGCAGAGAAGAAACACTCAGTTCACCATAGATTTTAAGGACCTTCAATGATGTCATGACCATGTGATCAGTCACATGGTTAGGATCACACAAACAGCCTGTCTCCTTCTAAACCATGTGACTGATCACATGGTCATGACATCATTGAAGGTCCTTAAAATCTATGGTGAACTGAGTGTTTCTTCTCTGCCTGGTCCTGTCAATCAACAGAGCCTCTAGGAACAGAGGTAACGCCCCTTGCACCTAGGAGCCTTATTAGCATAAAATAAAAGTTCATTTTATATAAAAATGGGGGCACCAGTAAATAAAACAGATATATATTTGGAATCAGGTGACATTAGCACATCTCTAATGTCAGCCTGATTCATACCAAAAAAACTGGTTACAGAAACCCTTTAAAGGAATTCTCTGAGTTTTTAATATTGATGACCTGTCCTTAGCATAGGTCATCAATATCAGATCAGCAGGGGTCTGACGCCCAGCACCTCCACCGATCAGCTGTATGAGGAGTGCTCATGTGCCATCTCCCTTCCATAGACATCAAGAATGGAGAATGCACGCCTTCCCTTCATACAGCTGATCGGCAGGAGTTCCAGACGTCGGACCCTCACCGATCTGATATTGATGACCTATTCTGAAGATAGCTCATCAACATTAAAAGCTTGGCGAACCCCTGTAAGTCTTGATAGAGAGCTCTAGATTTGACACAGTCACCGAGTGCACAGAACTGGAAAGATACTTCTTCTCACACTTCCATAGTCAATGTTTTAGAAAGGCACAATGAAGGTGGATGTGATATGAGAAGGATATTCTCTTTCCTGTCTCTAATAAACCATGATCAAAGAGGAAACAAAAAAAAAGGCAAAAACCTGCCCCAGCCGAGCGGCTCCGGTATGAGAGACGCAGCCGTACCTGACGAAGACTCACGATATCAAGTAGTAACAGGTCACTTCACAAAGGGGTTTAATACTCTTCTGGCTAGTGTCATTATAAAGGTTCCGAATATTAGTGTCTTTAATGCGTGGGACTTGCAGGGACCCATCTGTAGCCCTGGAGCAGAGATGTCCCCCCCTCCGACTGTGCGATTCAGTAATGGTCCATTCGTTACGATCTCTGGTCTCTGTGTAACACGCTGTAACGACAGGAAAAAGCTATTAATAATGGAATATTTTTTACAGGAGACGTAACGCATCGTCCTGCAGAAGGGATCGGTCACAGTGATTATGTAAGACTGGGACAGCGGTAAGTATATGATAAGTGTGTTCGTCTATTAGTACATAGGTGGAACGTGATCGTAATAAATGGAATCTGGAAATTTATTAAAGGGGTTTTCCAAGACAAAGCAGGTCCTGCAAAGCCACCTTTAAGGGGTTGTATCAAGTTTACAAGTTCGGCTCCTTTTACATCTGCGTTTTTGCTGGATCAGTCATATAATACAACCGTCTGCATCCGTTATGAATGGATCTGGCTGTATTATCTATAAAATAGCCAAGACGGATCAGTCATGAACTCCATTGAAAGTCAACGGGGGACGGATCCATTTTCTATTGTGTCCGAGAAAACTGATCTGTCCCCATTAACTTGCATTGTGGGTCATGACCGCCAAGGATCCATCTTGCTCTGCCCCACATCGTGGACAGAAAAACGCTGCTTGCGGGTTATTCTGTCCACGATGGGGAAGCAGTCTGGTGCACTGTGTTTTTTTTTCCCCATTGACAATGATTGGGGACAAAACAGAAGTATTGAGCCCCTATGACTGATCTCAATAGCGGAAAGGAAAAGCGCAGAGGTGAAAGTAGCCTTATCCACAGAATAGGGGGATGACTAACTGATCAATGGATGTCCAACCGCTGGGATCCTCACCAGGAACAGGGGTCCCGTTCCCTAGATGTGATGAAGCGGCAGGTCAAGCATGCACCCTACCACTCCATTCATTCTCTATGGAACCACTGGAAATTGGTGAGCACTGTACTTTGCTATCTCTGGCGGTTCCATAGAGAAAAAAATGGAGCGGCAGGGCGCATGCCTGGCCTGCCACTCCACGGTTCTCACAATTGGTGGTGGTTCATCAGTGAGTTATCCCCTATCCTGTGGATAGGATACTTGGTACAACCCCCTATAATTCTGAATAACACACCTGTAGAAGAAAGTTTGGAATATATCGTCTATTTTGAAATTGCGTCACTTGTCCTTCTGGTCACTTGAAGCTCCTATTCTGAAAATCCAGCTTCTACCGAAGTTACATCCTTTACCAGGTTTCAGCCCTGGGTTATGGATGGGGACATAACTATTCCTCCCTGGCGCATGCGCAGATGAGGTGGAATCAGGAGTTTGCACAGGCGTCAGGGAGAGGAATAGTTCTGGTTCAGTCCACAGCAGAAGTGACATCCTGTCCATAATCCAGGCCAGAAACCTGGTAAAGGACGTGAACGGAGAAGAAGCCGGACCTTCAGAAGAGGAGCGTCACCTGACCGGGCGGCCTTTCCAAAGTGTATAAGAGAAAGTGTGTAATTAAAGAGGACCTGTCGCCTCTCCTGACATGTCTGTTTTAATAACTATTTGCATTCCCCATGTAATAACAATTCTGGAACATCTATTCTTATATCTCTATGTTGTGTCATTCTTCCTGCTAGAACTTTATTGATGAAGGTATAGCTGGGTTTTACCAAGAAGGGAGGGGGGGGGACGACACTGCACTGTCTGACACTATCAGTGCTGCCAATCACAGACATGACACCCCCCCCCTACCCCACCCCCAAACCTAGTAACACCCATCTGGACTTTTATCCATACACTTCTAGCAAGAATAAAAAAAAAAGAATGGCACAACATAGAGACATAAGAATAGATGCTCCAGAATTGTTATTACATGGGGAATGCATGAAGATATTAAAACAGAGATGTCAGGAGCGGGGAGAGGTCCTCTTTAAACAGTACCTCTCACTACCACTGACGTGCCAATGGCTATATGCATTCCCAATACAATAACAGTTCTGGAGGATCTATTCTTATGTCTCTATGTTGTGCCATTCCTTTATTATTCCTACTAGAAGTTATAAATGAATTGCCAGCAGTCTGCAGTAAGGGTACAGGGGGAGGTGACTAGTTGGGGGCGTGTACCTGCACAGACTGAAAAAGGCAGCACTGATTGGATAGAGTAAGACTGTGCAGGTACACCCCCCCCCCCCCCCCAACTGGTTACCTCCCCTCTGTACCGTTACTGCAGACTACTAGTAATTTATTCATAACTTCTAGCAGGAATAATATAGGAATGGCACAACATAGAGACATAAGAATAGATGTTCCAGAATTGGTATTACATGGGGAATGCATGGAGCTATTAAAACAGGCATGTCAGGAGCGGGGAGAGGTCCTCTTTAAGATGGATTTACAGGACACACTGGATCCCGGAAAGCCCCTTTAACATAAATATACCTATTCAAATGAGAAAGTGGGAAGATAAGTAGCACCACCGCTTCTCCCCCCCCCCCCCCCAAAAAAAAAAAAAGACACCTTCTGATTTGATGTTATAAAGGAATCAGTGTCAATGTCCTCATGATGAAGTGGCAGCCCTCTGCTCAGTATTGTCTCTTCACTGACTGTATGCCGTTCCTGTCATGGCTGCTCATAGAGAGACATGTGACCAGACCTGTGCATCAGTAGCCCCCATTGAATAGCACTGTGTATGGTGTTAGTAAGTAGCACATAGGAAATGCTAATCGGTGGAGTCTGTTGAGGAATGGGTCCGGTTACCAGGGCTGTTGAAGCTAATTTTGGGTGGCGCTGGTAGAAAAGTACCAACTTTAAAAAATGATCATCTATTAATATTGGGAAATTAAAGGGCATCTGTCAGCAGTTTTGTCCCTATGACACTGGCTGACCTGTTACATGTGCACTTGGCAGCTGAAGACATCTGTGTTGATCCCATATTCATATGTGCCCACATTGCTGATGTTTTTAATGTATGCAAATGAGCCTCTAGGAGCAACGGGGGCGTTGCCATTACACCTAAACGCTTTGTCCTCTCTGCAACTGCTTTACCCTCTGTACTTCGATTGACAGGGAGTGAAACCATCATCTTGCCTGGTCCTGTCAATGAAAGTGCAGAGGATGCGGTGGTTACAGAGAGAGCAGAACCTCTAGGTGTAATGGTAACGCCCCCGTTGCTCCTAGAGGCTCATTTGCATATAATAAAACATCATTTTTCTCAGTAATGTGGACACATATGAACATGGGACCAACACAGATGTCTTCAGCTGCCAAGTGCACATGTAACAGGTCAGCCAGTGTCATAGGGACAAATCTGCTAACAGATGCCCTTTCAGGTGGGTTCTCAGAAAACCCTTTTAAAGATGGCTGCAAAAGTCTAGGCTATGTTCACACTGCTGATTTCGGGACATATTGTGCGGTGGAATCTGCCTTTCATTGACAAGCCATCCACGCTGTAGTTCAAATTGTGGGAGAAATAACTTGACATGCTTCTGCTTGCTGCATTATTCCTTTGTAGAGAAGTCGCCACGTACCTGTCCAGGGTATTGTGCGTGTTCTGTGAGACAGATGAAGCTCTCAGGCTGCCGACACTGCCGTGGTAGGATCTTCTTCCTCGAGCTGATGGAGTCTCGTGGATCTCCCCAACACCCTGGATGTGACAGAAGTAGCACACGGTGAGCACATGATGTAAGAAGAGGACCTGTCACCTCTCCAGGAATGCTTGTGTTCTCCATAAAATAATAATTCTGGAGCATCTACTCTTAGAACTGTGCATTGTGCTGTTCCTCTGTTATTCCTCCTTAAAATGTATGAATAAATAGACAACTGCTTGTTACCATTCCCCTGGTTCCTGACTGAATTTGAGACAGTATTAATAAATCTGCCTCAATAGGTGGGGTGCAGTAATGTTCATAAATAAAATTATTTTTCTACTTTATTTTGTCTTTTGTTCTCATATGCTAAATGTTTATAAAGTGTAAAATAATAAAGATGTTAAAGGGCATCTGTGACCAGGGAGCTCAAACTGGGCACAGGGCTGCCCTTGCCAATTACATGGTTACGTCTCGCCCCTTGATCTGTTGCAGCAACTATTAAAATAAAAAAAAAAAAAAGCTTTTTAATCCTGATGCAAGATATTTCTTAAAGGGCTTCTGTCATCAGGGACATGATTATTAAACTGGCTGACATGTGCTAATGTCGGGTGAAGCTAACAGTCTTTTTCCCTTCTTTCTATGTGCCTCCGTTTTTTGGAAAAAATGAACTTTTAATTATGCAAATGAGCCTCTAGGCACAATGGGGGTGTGGCCCCTACTGCTAGAGGCTCTTTTCTCCCTCCTCTATCCACGCCCCCATCATGCTGATTGAGTGTTCACATCATCCTACCTGGCCCTGTCAATCAGCATGATGAGACGGTGCCAGAGGAGATAGAATGGAGCCTCTAGTAGTAGGGGCCACCCCCTCCCCCCATTGCTCCTACGAGCTAATTTGCATAAAATAAAAGTTCATTTTTCAAAAAACGGAAGCGCATTGAAGGAAGGGACAAAGACTGTTAGCTTCAGCCAAAATAAGCACGTGTCTAAAGGCAGCCAGTTTAATAACCATGGTCCTGATGACAGAAGCCCTTTAAGTGCACTGAGGGCAGGCCCAGGCCACTCGGTGCACCCTAGTTCCTCCAGCCCTGTTAATCAAGTGTAACGGGAAGTGGCTAGGAAAAGTGGAGAAGCTAGGCAGCACTAAGTTGCCCTCAGTGCATTTAAGAGCTAAATGTGCATTAAAGGAGTTGTGAAGCCAGTACCTATTGATGTCCTCACCTCAGGATAGGTCATCAATATCAGATCAGTGGAGGTCCGACTCCTGGGGCCCCCACTGATCAGCTGTTTGAAGAGGAGGTGATGCTACAAGCACTACTTCCTCTTCAAATAGCAAATCGGCGGGGGTGCCGGACCTCCATCGATCAGATCCTGAGGAGAGGACATCAATATGTACTGGCTTCACAACCCCAAAAAAGCGTTTTTCTTACGATTACGGAGAAGAGGTTGTCATGTAATTGGCAAGGGCAGCATTGTGTCTGGTTCGTTAACCACTTCCCTGGTGACAGAGCTAGCTGAGATCAATGTAATGATACCTTTCACTAACTGATCCATTGCTTCATTCTTTAGGAAAAAAAGTACTTTTAATCCATATGCAAATGAGCAGATAAATGCATTAAAGGCGGGACCAAACCACTCTGTGCACCTGTGCTGCTTCTGCCAGTCCCTCCCTCTCCTGGTGATATAACTATGCAAGAACCTGGCATTCAGGTAGAGGGAAGGGCTGAAGAGGAAGCACGAAAACCAAGATTGCACTGGCTTGGGCCTGCCCTTGGTGCACTTAAAGAAGAACTCCCGCAAAAAATTTTAATTCTATGTCCTGCTAGAAATGTACATGATGTCATCTGTAGTGAATGTCATTTTCTTACCAGTAGCTGAATTTTGGAGTTATATCATCCTGAAGTTTCTTATCTGTGTCATGTGTCTAGGAATCAGACCCACCAACTCACACAGAGACTTATGTGTGGACAGGAAGTCTAATTTTCTATGCATTCCTATGGGAGCCTCACTTTCAGTCTCATAGGAATGAATAGAGCAGTGACTGGCTTGCTGTCCTGGGTCAGTTGGAGGTCAGGGAGTTGGTCACATGACCCAGCTACAATAAGAAGAGAGTGGAAACTCTCAATTTCAGCCTCTGATAAGAAAATGACATTCACTACAGATTATATCATGCACCTTTCTAACAGGTCAGAGAATAAACATTTTTGTGGGAGTTCTTCTTTAACTGCTCAAGTTAAAGGCGGATGAGAGCCACAGGGAAATTACATTTCCTTCCAGGATCCTCTTATTTAAATCAGCATGTACACATAAGTGATATATAACTGATAACTGATTCTGGGTTACACCTAGTGCAGGCCTGAGGAGGCGTCACATGACACAGGGATTCTCTCTTTTCTGTGTCCTGCACCGCCCCCCTCAGGCCCTGCTGGCATTACTTTTGCCTGTAATGTTCCTTTAAATGTATTTTGTAGCTGAGTGAATATCCTTTGTCCTACCTTGACTTGAATTTGCTTAACTACGTCTCTTATGTAAGGCAGGTCCTTGGTCGGGATGTATTTTTCCAGCATCTTGTCAAATTCTGGATGAGACATTAGATAGTGCAACATCTTTCGGCCAAAAAACCTGCCAAAATAAAAATGTATAATCTCAGACGTAGCAAAGCATTTTTGGTACTGGGCTTCGATGGGCAATTTTGAAAAAGATGCAACAGAGCATAAGAGGATGTTCAGACATGGCAGAAAATTTGTTGCAGAAATTTCTGTGACCCTTACAACAGCAGGCCCGTCTGTTTCCATTGAAAACAATGTCAGTAAATGGGTCCCACTGTTGAACCTCATTCACACGTCAGTGTTCCATGTATTTGCATGTGTTTTCCACGGACCCATTCATTTTAATGTGTTCATTCACACATCAGTGTTTTAGCACAGTCCGTGGGTCTGTGGTTTTAGCACGGACGCGCGCTCTATTTGGTCTGTGTTCATGGATTCATCACACCCATCATAGTCTATGGGTCTGTGAAAACCACGGATGCCATCTGTGTTTCATCCATGTTTCACGGATAATTAGGAATAGATGCTTTGAGAATTATTTTTCAGCTGCGCAGTATCCGTGGAACATGGATGACACACGGACAGCAAAAACTGGACATATGGACCCATCACTGACCACCTTTTCACAGATTTAAGCACGGATGTGTGAATGAGGCTTTATATTCTCTGGCATAAATCCATAGCACACAGAATATACAAAACTCTTTAAAATATCCTATTAGGGAAAACTCGCACTTTCCAGCAGATGGTATCCCCCTTTTTCTCTGCAGGTTCTCTGTAATGCTCTATTCACATGCAGCAGAAATTTTGTAGATTTCTGAAATCCCCACTCAGATGAATGGAACAGTGACAGAAATGTGTGCAATAAATCTGTCACATGTGAACATACAACACAGAATCCGAAACTGCCTAAAAGCCCTTTTACATGGGCTGAGGATCAGGGCAATTATCGGAGATCGCCGATCACCTGACGAATGAGCAGACGCTCGCTCATTGGGTGATCATCATTCTGAAGGCTCATTCAGATGACTGTATACTGGCCTGTGTGCATTCTGCAATTTGCGAACTTCACTTGGCCGGTGCTATGACAGAAATGACTATTCTTGTCCGCAATTGCGGACTAGAATAGGACATGCTCTATCTTTTTTGCAGAACAGAACTACAGATGCAGACAGAACACTGTGTGCTTTTCGCATCTTTTGCGGCCCCATTGAAATGAATGGGTCCACAAAATTGCGGAACGGATGCAGACCCATTCATAAGGTCGTCTGAATGAGCCCCAAGTAAACAGGGATATGCTTCCCGCAACCAATGATCTGTAAGAAACGCAGTAGCCATCACTTGCCTCCATACTCAAGGGATGACTGCTGCATTGCTGCTCACGATCAGGCAATGATTGGGAACCTTCGGTTCCTTCCCAATCATTGCCTGGGCATCAGCCTGTGCAAAAAGGCCTTTAGACCCACAGAAAGAAAATCCGTACTGCGTAAAATAGTACATGAATGAAGTAGACAGTAGGAGGGGGTGGAGCTGCAGCTTCTCTCTTCATGTGACTGCACAAAGAATTGGGGAGACATCAAACCTGAGCTCAATTTTTTTTTGTAGGTTCACTTTAGAGTTTTTACTAATAACCTATCCTCTGAATAGGTCATCAGTATCTGATCGTTGGGGGTCCGACAACTAGGACCCCTGACGATCACCTTTTTGAGAAGGTACCGATGCTCGCAGTAGCGTTCTCTCAGCTCACCAAGCACAGCGCCGTCTGTTTGATAGTGGCTGTGCTTGGTATTGCAGCTCAGCCCCATTAACTTCAATGGGCTGAGCGCCGATGCCTTCTCAAACAGCTGATCGCAGGGACCCCCACCAATCAGACACTGATGACCTATCCTGAGGAGGGGTCCTGAGTTGAGAAAAAAACACCTTGGAAAACCCCTTTAACATTTCCTGAGTGTAAAAGCGATATAATAAAATGATTATTAATCTGCAGACTACGCACCTGGTCTCCTGTGAGCCGTCCTGAGCAAACTTGGCAATAGCAGGGAGTGCCCGATCTGTGATGTCCTTTATTCCCGACAGGATCCGTCCCGGCCCCATTCTCTCCACCAGATCAGACATATGTTGTGCTGTACATTTTTTGACCGCAGTGTTCAAGTGGCTGCAGATTTACCAAAAAAATAAAAGCATGTAAGCGTGCAAGAATATAAAAATAAAAAAGATGAACCTATCTAGCGCCAATTCATTACCTGAGTCCTCCATTTATGAGGGCAGCGAGAGCTCTCACCGGCGTCACGTTCTGGACCATGGCATCCAGGGCCTTGTCCACATCCTCTCGGATGAAGATGTTCGATTCTCCGGCCTTGTGCAGAAGGACGCGGACACAGTTGTCCAGCTCGTGGTCCATGTTCTTCTTAAGATGTGTGAACATGTCTCCTAAGCAGCCGATTGCTACCCGGGAAACCGAGGAACGCAAGTTTTTCACCTAAAAAAATTAAGTTAAAAATGTAAGGTATGGGTTAACCCCTTGCTGCCAGGACAATGTTCACACCTTCAAATCGTAAATCCCCACACTCATTCTGAAAAGTAGATGACTGGCACGTTATACAGAGTTCGGTGGCATCTTCATGCAATTTTGCATCAACATGTAACATTTTGTAAGACTTAAAATGGTATTCCCATCTTAGACAATCGGGATATACCGCTGGGATATGCCCCCATTGTCTGATAGGTGCGGGTCCCACCTCTGGGAAGGGAGAGCTGTGGCTGGAGGACCCCAGATTTCCCAGGGTCCGGCCACCACCAAGCACTGCTCCCACAGAAGTGAATGGGAGCACACTGCACATGCGCGGCCCGTGCTCCCATTCATTTCTATGGGGCAGACAGAAATAGCCGAGCACTTGGCTATTTGCAGTGGCCCCATTGAAATGAATGGAGGGCGGCTGCGCATGCGCATTGTGCTCTCCGTTCATTTCCCTGGTCAATTCTCGATATAGCTTCACGTCCCAGAGGTGGGACCCGCACCTATCAGACAATGGGGGCATGTCCTAGCAATATGCCCCCATTGTCTATGATGGGACAACCCCTTTAAAGGGTTTGACCACTTCCTGGTTACTGCTGAAAAGTGCGTATGTAAGTCAACCACACGTCACTTATTAATATAGGCTTTGTGGTGCAGTTCGCTATATTTCATAAGCCATGCCCCCTTGTTGGGCAAATGTTCTGTGCTGTCTGCAAAAAAGTTCTGTCCACAAGATGGCCGCTGATAAAAGGTCATGTGACCAGACACATCACTCAGCCTTCTCCATTCTAATGCGATGCATATGTTCTAAACTTCCATCAGCCCTCTATTATTTCTACTAGACGTTATGAATGCATTGCTAGCAGTCTGCAGTAAGGGTACAGAGGGGAGGTAACCAGTGATGACACATTCCCTTACACTCACCCTCAGCAATGAAAGGGTTAAAGTAATCATTTACATACAAAACGGTGTTGAAGAGGCTCATACTATCGTTGCAAGTCTGTCTTACCTCTTGCGTCACCGCAATCTTAAGTTCATGAAGTTTTTCCAGGACAACATCTGAATGGAAGACGCAAAGTGATCGAACCAAGTTGAGGCCTTCGATCTTCTTCTCCCTGTAAGTTCAGGTCACACAGTCTGAGCACGTGCGGGAGGAATCACCTAACAGATCACTCTATGAAGTGCCTTTTATTCCTGGTTTGTGCAGTTACAGCGCTGACTTCTGGCTACGGGGGCTACACCCGAACATCTTATTTGTGGGGGTGCCACAGCCGCCAATCAGCTACTCATGGTCTATCCTGAGGATAGGCCATCACTTAGGCTACTTTCACACTTGTGTTAATTCCGGTATTGAGATTTGGCAGAGGATATCTATATTGGAATTAAACGGATCCGTTTTGATTTTGCACATCAGGATGCATCCGTTCCGTTAGGATGCAGTTGTATGGAATCAAAACGGAAAAAAAAATTGAAATGGATCCGTCACTAAATACATTCAATGTCAATGGGTGACGGATCCGTTTTTTTAGGCTCTTAAGAAAAACAGGTCCGTCACCATTGACTTACATCGTTTTCTGTGACGGATCAGTTTTTTTTCCTGTTTTTATGACTCGCAGCTTGCAGCGATTTTGTGTCCAGTCACAAAACGGAATACTGCCGGAACGGAAGACATCCTGATGTATCCTGAACTTATCGCTTTCCATTCAGAATGCATAAGGACTAAACGGAACCGTTTTTTTCCGGTAGTGAGATCCTCTGCAAGATCTCAATACCTGAAAACAATAACGCAAGTGTGAAAGTATCCTTAGCGAAAGCTAGACAACCCAAGGGGAGAGCCAAGTAAAATAACGTTAAGACATAGAGACACATGAGAAGATCACGATGGACTGGCATCAATTTCCAAAATATAAGGGCTCTATAGAGAGATGAAATCCCTCTGGTACGGCTCAGAGATCCCATCTATTCTAGCAATCAGTGATGGTCTGATCATACACTTGACCATTGTAATCTTCTTACTTGTATCTAGCACATATCACTGGATATCCCCTATAAAGGGCATTTCTGTTAAAACATGTTATCCTATATGCAGGTAGCTGTTAGATCCGTGGAGGTGCGACCACTGAGAACCCACCGATGAAGTGAACAGGGGTCTCATGTCATACTATGATTGTAGCACATGTCAAGAACACGCACTGCCGCTTCATTCATGTCTATGGGATTGCCGGAGTTAGCCATATACAGCTTTTGGCAATATCTGGCGGTCCCATAGACTGTAAGTTGAGCAGCAGACCTTATTCTTGATTCCATTCATTTGGTAACATGCAACCCCTGTTCTCATGATCGATGCGAGTCCTAGCGGTCATAGTTTCCTTTCCCATCGCTGCGCGTCGAGCACAGTGACAGAAATAGGGAAAATCAGAAGCAATTATAATGAGGGTCCATTCAGATGTCCGTAGTCCTGGATCCGCATCCAGGTGCGGACCCATTCATTTCAATGGGGCAGCAAAAGTTTCGTTTCCTGGCCCCACAAAAAATATAGGGCATGTCCTATTCTTGTCCACAGCCATGGACAAGAATAGGCATTTCTACCACAGGGCTGGTCATGTGCGGACCGCAAAATGAGAAAAGCACATGGCCGGTATCCGTGTTTTGCAGATCCGCAAAACTGTTACGGACGTCTGAATGGACCCTAAGACCTGGAAATTATAAGTAAGAAAAAAACAGAATCACTCAGTATAACAGAACCACATTCCCTTAGCTCGCCCTCGTCTTACCATTCATCATCAGACAACAATTTAAACGCTTCAGTGATGGACAGGTCTGGTCTGGTCAGTTCTCTGGGCACAGACGGGTCGATATCCGAGCTACGACTGACAGAAGATCGATCTCTGTAAGGACTCTGTTGTGCTGCAGACATGAAAAATACATGTTAAAGGGATCGTCCCACAAAAAATTTTCAAACCAGCAGCTGGATCTGAATACTTTTGTAATTGCATGTGATTAAATATTTAGCATAGTCACTGAGTTATTTAATAAAACGTATCTGTATAGCGCCACCTGCTGTTTGTCTTTTCCTTATTTCTTTGACCTATTCACTGAGATGGCCGCACATGCTCAGTATCATTCTTCAACTGCCTCCTGGGCTGTGATAGGGAGAGAGCTACAGAAGAAAGACACGCCCCCTGAGAAAGGACACTCCCTTTGAGCTGCCAGCTTGAAACAAATCTAACAGGGCAATGAATGTGAAAATCTCTGGATCCAGGGCTGGTTGTTATGTCCTATATGATGTCTGATTTTCATTTTTTACATTAATCATAGGACAACCCCTTTAACCATGTCAGTGCTCATTAGTGACAGCTATATTACACTTCAAGGAGTGAAGGCTTACATGGGTTCCTAGGAGGCTGAATCCACATGATGCAGAAAACAAATCCGCGGCAAAATCTGAATACATCACAATCAGGTTTTGATTTGATTTTTATAGCTAGCCATGGGCACCAGAGGAAACCTTGTAGTCAGATTATAATGCCCTGCAGCGCCACCACAGGGAAAGCTAAGCATTACACTCTGTCGATTTATATCAATGGGATCCCTCTGTCAACTAAAAATTCCCTATTAAGGTATATGAAAATGGGGTTGTCCACCTTTTTTTTTTTTTTTTTTTTTAAAGAACCCCCAGCATGGCTCCATCAACAGCCCTGCAGCTCCCAGGTGCGCCCGCATCAACATCCTAAAGCCAATCACTGGCTGCAGTGGGGAAGTGTCCCAGTGATCTGACGCATAGGTAACAATGTCACTGCTGCAGCCAGTCCTTGGCTGTACCGGTCATGTGACCCGTGTCAAAACGGATGTTGAGCTGCAGAGTCGGCGGGCAAGGAATCAGGTAAGTATGATCATCATGGAGGGTCACCCATGCTGGGAAAAGTCTGAAAAAAGGTAGACAACCCCTTTAAGTAACATGCTTGATTAGGATAGTTGCCTGAATTTCGTATTAGTAAGCAATCATAAAAAAACCCGCAGAGAAGCACCGCATCACCTAACACGACAGATGCAATCATACTGTCTGTGGTAATATTTCAAGTTATTTGGTAGGACAACGGTCTTACGTCCTACAATAAAATATTCGGATCCTAAAATGTGCTCAGAGCGGCAGCCGTTGTAAAGACTGTGCACCCCAAACATCCATCGTACCATACAATCGGCATGCATGTTTTGCAAGAAGTTTCACCTGAGGATTTCTTCAAGCTGGAAGTTCTTTTTAAGGCTGGGGGGCTTGTGTCTACGTTCTCCAGACAGTCCATCCGAGATCTCCAGGCTAGAAGAGTCACGAAACAAGAGAAAAGTAATGAATGGCGTTTCGTTGCTGAAATACGCAGCAATATAAAGTAAAATCCACTCACATTCTCTGGCCACCGGGCCCGGGTCAGTCTGGGACAGTCTCTCCCTCCTCCCCGGATCCTTGACGTCCATCAGCTCTTTCAGGCTATGCTCTCGCTTCTGCCTCATCTTGTCTCGGGCGGATTTGGATATGGCGACTTTAACCTGCGCAGTATAAGTAATAAACATTGCTGCAGGACAGGAATGAGAAGCTTGGAAAGGACAACGGTGGAGATTTACTAAACTAAATGCATTCAAATGTTGTATTAATATGTGACAAAAACGTGGCGTACATGCTTTACATGTTTATTATGTGCTGTTCACTTTTTTTTGCTCCTCATCAGACAAGTGAGCTTAGCTTAGAGCAGGGATCAGCAACCTCCAGCTGTTCTGAAACTACAACTCCCAGAATCCTCCTTTCACTTCTGTGGGAGTTACAAGAACAACTGTGTGAGTTTGCATGCTGGGAGTTGTAGTTTCAGAGCAGCTGGAGTGCCGAAGGCTTAGAGTGACAGGCAGGGCCTTAAAATGTGGTTTAGGGTGGTTCCACACATTTGGCATTTTTGCGCCTTTGGAGTTTTATGGATTTTTTTTTTAAATAAATAAAAAAACCACCACCACATGACTATTGGACGTCTACGACACGGTACAATCACGTCATAGTTTTTTTTGGGGGAAGGGGGGGGGACGGGACACAAAGGCTTTTTTTGTTCATTTATTTATTTTTTTAATCCCAGCATGATCTGAGGGTTGAGGGTTTTCCTGGTGTTTTTGTACCACAGTCATCAAATGTTTTTTTTTTTAACCTGCTTGAAAAACTCAAGTGGCAATGTGTGATGTGCTTTTTTTTTTTTCAAAGGCGTTTTCACACTGCGTTTTTTTTATTTTTTACACACTGATATACAGAGGTTACGGGGTATACTTTATTATAAATATATTCTCAAATACCTTTAATTACTTATAATGACTCATTTTGTATAGGGAGCAATCATTAGGAGAAACAAAATGGCCTCCGTCCTATTAGTACACACAGAACCCGTCCTAAACACACAGCAGGACAAGTTACTTCACAACACTGAGGTAAAGAGCTGCCCCATTCTCCTCTCTGCTCTGCATGTCAGGGGTTATGATCTTGAATACAGTTTAATATGATATTTAGCTGAATCTCTGTAGGAATGGAGGAGACATGAAGTACAGAGAGGACGGACAGGACAGACTGTGGTAATGTAGACTGCATACAAGAGCTGCTGCTCATTATCCACATCTGCCCATGAAATCCTTTCCTACAGAGGTTCAGCTGAAGATCTTATCATCTGTATTCAGGAACATAATCCCTGACAATCAGAGAGGAGGATGAGGCAGCTCTTTACCTCAGTGTTGTGAAGTAACTTGATCTGTTGTGTGATTAGGACAGGTTTTGTGTGTACTAATAGGACGGCGGCCATTTTATTTCTCCTAATGATTACTCCCCAGACAATACTAGCCATTATAACTAATGAAAGGTATTTGAGAATATATTTATAATGAAGTAATATTTAAGTATTTTCATTTTCTTAATTCCCGGAGAACCCCTTTAAATACTTTCCTGTATGCAAGGTTTGCAAAAAATGAAAATTAAAAACAGTTATAAAAGAAAGCATTGAAACCACAAAAAAAATTAAACACTTGGTTGTTAAATTTGGGTCCTTTTTTTCTGCACAAAAGAAAAAAAAAATACGCAAATAAAAAAAATGCAGTGGGGGTAGACACGTTCTGTGCCCCATCAACACAGAGTGCGACTCTGAGAAAGGCCCGTGGCTTAGCAGAAAAGGTGTCGCTTAAAATGCCTGCAGTAAATTACTGAGCGCGGTAAGCCAACCAATAGATGATGTAACGTTAGACAAAACTGACTAAAGATGCCCCAAATCTATCATCCAGCGTGAACCCCTGTGATAAATTTGACACCTCATTAGTAATGATAAGTAAATCTGCCCCAAATACTGTAAGATGAAGAAAAGGCACTGTACATCGCTGTCCGTGGTGGACGTGTTCTGCTGGACCGCTCGGCCGTAGACTCCCGTGGGCGGCTGAAAACTCTGCTTTACTGGACTGTAATCCTCTTGTGCGGAGAAGGACGACAGACTGTGCGACTGAAGGGTGGGAGGCAGAGTTTCAAAGACCCCTTAAAAAAAAAAAAAAAGACAGTAATCAAGTATTAATATGGTTGAGATGACATCACCAGGATGCAAAGATGTGGCATACCCAGGAGAGGGGGCACCAGTACAGTGCAGACCGGTGCCAACCCGGACAGAAGGACCTAATCTTACTATCCCTCTCCTCATCCTTTCCATGACCCTCCCCCAAATGCTTTCTAGATGGCGGTCCTCCACAGGTTCTCCTAATAGGAAAGCTCCACAGGCTGCTTGTATGGTACATATATACACCCTTGGAGGCCTAGGGAAAACCGGTAAAAATAACCATTCATGGCGTCAATGTTTGAGGATTTTTTTGGGGAGAAAACATAATGGGGGTTAGTTAATGACAGAAACGCGTCTATATTAGGCGTATTTCTGGTGCAGATTACGGTGCAAAGGATCTTTACGCTGCAATCTGCGACTTTTCCCCACTCACTAGGTCTAAAAAAAAGTGGGCATGGTGTGAATGGGGAAAGGGGACAAGCCGACAGGCCCACCTCATTCATCATTTTCCACGCCTGTTTTAGTCATACAAAATGGTTTAAATCTACACTGGCAAGGGAGCTGGCGTAAATTTAGAAGTGGCGGTTAATCTGCCGAAATTATGTAGAGGCCGGCGCTTCTACACAGCTTTGGCGGATGCACCGCCAAACGCCGGTCTTAATAAATGACCCCAATATGTGGAAGAGCTACTGATGGAATTGCAGACAGATAAGGTATTATATATTTCCCTTGCTAAATTAGATTTCCCCCTCCCCGTATATGCAGGACAGCTTTTCTGAACAGTTGATCATGCAGCTTGGTTGTCTCATCATGGACAATGGGGGCATATCGCTAGGACATGCCCCCATTGTCTTATAGGTGAGGGTCCCACCCCTGGAACCCAAACCTATACTGAGAACGGAGCCCCGCAAGGTGGTGGCTGAAGGACTCCGGCTCCCCATAGAAGTGAATGGGAGTGTACCGCGCATGCGCGGCCCCCGCTCCCATTCATTTCTATGGGGCCGACGGCGCTCGGCTATTTTCGCCGACCCCATAGAAACTAAATGGAGGGCGGCTGCGCATGCGCCCTCCTTACACTTTCGGGGCTCCGTTCTCCATATAGGTGCAGGTCCCATCGGTGGGACCCTCACCTATGAGACAATGAGGGGAATATCCTAGCCATATGCCCCCATTGTCTGTGATGACACAAACCCTTTAAAGTAGTTCTCTTTAGACAATCCTTAATTATTAGAAGGGTCAGATAAGTTGACCACAGAGTGTCTGTCCTGCTAGGACTCCCAGTGATCAGATTTAATCTATGGGGAAGAGAGAAGGGAGACGACACAAGCACAATGCGTGCGAGCCATCTCCTCATACAGCTGATGGACCCCCGCTGTTCTGACATTGATGACCTTTCCTGAGGATAGGGCATCAACAAAGGAGACCCTGGAGAAACCCTTTAAGGCCTCTTTCACACTAGCGGCAGCACGGATCCAGCACCTAAAGGGTGCCAACGGATCCGTGCTGACGCTGATACATGTGTGGAGCCCGAGCAGCGCTCCGGCCCCACACATGTTGACACAGACATTGGGACAGAAATACATACAAACATACAGACATACACATACATACTTACATACTCCAGCCAGGGACGCCGGCAGCACGTCTTCACGCGCCTCCGGCGCGCAGTGATGACGATTCCCCACAGCGCCCTCTGCTGGGCGCAGTGGGGAAACATCATAGCTGCACGCAGGAGGCGCGTGAAGACATGCTGCCAGCGTCCCTGGAGTATGTGAGTATGTATGTGTGTATGTATGTATGTCTGTGTAGCCGGATCCGGAATGACCCCCCATTGCAAGTCAATGGAGGACAGATCCGGATTACTGGTGTGTCACACCAAACGGATCCGTCCCCATTGACTTGCATTGGGGGTCATTCCGGACCCGTCTTGGTGCGGATGCCTGGACCGGAGAGCAAACCGCAGCATGCTGCGGTTTGTTCTCCGGTCTGATGACGGAACAGAATGCTTTCAGGAGCCTCCGTTGTCTTCAGTTCAGTTTTGTCCCCATTGACAATGAATGGGGACAAAACTGAAGCGTTTTATTCCGGTATTGAGCCCCTATGACGGAACTCAATACCGGAATTTAAAAACGCTAGTGTGAAAGTAGCCTTAGTTGCCAAAAGCCTTATGTGTGGAAACCACCTGCCTTGTGTACTCACCTTTGCCAATGACTGCCACAGAATCCTCCGACAAGAGGCCGGTCAGGTCGTGGTCATTGTTATGTTGCTGGAAATTAGAGGCTGACGTGGTGATCCCTATACATAGAAAATACAGAGTATACAAATGACCTTCACAGATGGGAATATTTCAGGGACACTCCGCTATGAATATATTTCTTGGGTGACCATCAAGTATTAGAAACATTCTTAGGAGTACATCTTCAGGCACCATGCACATGACCATATCTGTTTTGTAGTCCGCAAATCACGGATCTGCAAAATATGGATGCGGCCAATGGGTCCGTGGTCCTCATTCTGTGGACAAATTTTACGTGTTAAGCTTTTGCGGAACAGACATAGGGAAGCAGAAACCAACACGGATCATCTCTGTGCTTTCCGCCTCTGTATGTCTGTTTTGCAAAAAGATAGACTGTGTCCACAAAATGCGGACCACGGACCCACTGAAGACGATGGCTCCACAAATAAAATACAGACAGCACTCGGAACGCCTCTGTATTTTGCGGATCCGAGATGTGGAAACGGCAAAATGAATACGGCTGTGTGCATGGGGCCTAAAGCACATTTGCAGGTAACAGGAGCCAAATATAATTATAACTTTGCTTAAAGGGGTTGAAATTTCTCACGGATCAACAGGATATGCCATAAATGTCTTTGAGACCCGCTCCTATCTCAAGAAAGGGAATAGAGAGCAAGCCGCGAATGTACGGCTTTCTCCGTTTACCGCTAGTCGGGCGGGCCGATAGGTGTGGGAACCACCTCTGGGACCTGTTCCCATCTCAAGAAAGATGACGGGCTGTGAATAAAGAGCTAACCGCGCATGCGCTGCTTTCTCCATTCACTGCTCTCCTTTCTGAAAATAGTAAACACTGGCTCAGCCATTTTTGCAAGCGCCATAGCTGTTAATGGAGGGGTGGCACCGCATGCACAGTGAGGTCTGTTCTTTTGATGGGAGCAGATCCCAGAGGTGAGACTCAAAACTATCAAACATTTATGGATATCTTATCAACATACTAAAAACAATGGGACAATCCCTTTAAAGGGCATACTCCTTCTGCTTTTTTTGGAAGACCCAAAGGAATCGTCTCATGAACAACGTGCTCTTCATTCAGGGTGGAGCACCATTCTTGAGACAGGAGTGAATCCCAGAGGTGGGAATTGGACAAATTGGACATATCCTATTAAAGGGGTTCTCCGGGAATTAAGAAAATGAAAATACTTAAATATTACTTCATTATAAATATATTCCCAAATACCTTTCATTAGTTATAATGGCTCATTTTGTCTGGGGAGCAATCATCAGGAGAAACAAAATGGCCGCCGTCCTATTAGTACATACAAAACCTGTCCTAATCACACAGGAGGACAAGTCACTTCACAACACTGAGGTAAAGAGCTGCCTCATCCTCCTCTCTGCTCTGCTTGTCAGGGATTATGATCCTGAATACAGATGATAAGACCTTCAGCTGAATCCTGTAAGAAAGGATTTCATGGGCAGATGTGGATAATAAGCAGCAGCTCTTGTCTGCAGTCTCCATTACCACAGTCTGTCCTGTCCGTTCTCTCTGTACTTCATGTCTCCTCCATTCCTACAGAGATTCAGCTAAATATCATATTAAACTGTATTCAGGATCATAATCCCTGACAAGCAGAGCAGAGAGGAGGAGGAGGCAGCTCTTTACCTCAGTGTTGTGAAGTAACTTGTCCTGCTGTGTGATTAGGACAGGTTCTGTGTGTACTGATAGGACAGCGGCCATTTTGTTTCTCCTAATGACTGCTCCCTATACAAAACGAGTCATTATAACTAATTAAAGGTATTTGGGAATATATTTATAATAAAGTAATATTTGCGTATTTTCATTTCCTTAATTCCCAGAGAACCCCTTTAATATGTCATAAATGTCCAGATGGGGCAACCGCTTTAAAGGACAGATTACATACAGCACTGTTCCTGGGATCCAGTCCCCCAACCAACACAGCCAGTACAAGAACTCTCATGTGACGGAAAAGACCATGGTTCACGTAGGACCCTGCATCATCTACATCAGGCATGCTCAACCTGCAGCCCTCCAGCTGTTGCAAAACTGCAACTCCCAGCATGCCCTAATAGCTGTAGGCTGTGCAGGCATGCTGGGAGTTGTAGTTTTGCAACAGCTGGAGGGCCACAGGTTGAGCATGCCTGATCTACACACTACTTACAGGCTGTTCACATAAGCGTATTCTGGACGTATTATCCGTCCGTATTACTTGGATGCGTCACAGCCCAAACATGGGTGTAACTGACCTGAAATCACAGCATCATAGAACCCTATGATGCTGTGAGTTCGAGTCCATTAAACTTGAGGTCTGCCCATGACACATACAAGTAATAACTTTGTATAATACGTCCAGAATGAGCTCGTGTAAACAGCCGTCATAGCTACGCCAAAAGTTTTTCGGAAAACCTACCCTTTATAGGTTTCGCAGCTCTTTGCAGATCTTTCGGTGGATGCCTTGTAAAAGCGAGGGCAATCTCCTTGGAGAGATTCTCATCAACATCTGCAGTCCCGTTCCTGTAATTCATCCGCTGTCCAATCACAGTCACCGGTTTATCATTGACAGAGGTTCCTGGGGGGAGGCGGACATTGAAAAAGGTCAGGAAACAATACGGTAAGTGACGGAGACGAATTCCTACTAATTAGCGCAAAGTCCTAATATTTGCTGGATAAGAAGGAGGACGTGGCAGGATTAGGAGAATCTCACGGGACCACATTTTTCACGTCATGCAGCACAGATAAGGCAAACAGAGAAATACTTGACATCAAAGACGGCTCATTAATCCTGCGCGGCGCCGTATTTGTCAGCTGTCAGCTACAAAGACGCAGCTCATTGAGAAGCAAAGTGCTCACTAAAGACATGTCATGTGCCATAAATCTCCTCTGCTCAGGTCTCCATAATATAGGCTATTAGCAATGTATCTACATAGCCGCACCCGGATCCTATATGCATATAGTCAATGTAGCCCATGGATACGGACCTTCGGAGCACAAAACTACTCGCCAAAGAAAAACGTATGTGTCTATAAAGGTTGCATGCTTGATCACCACTGGGAAACCCACTGATCACAAATATAGGGGTTCCCATTTGAATGGAGCGGTGGTTGAGCATGAACCCCACTACTTCAATGAAAGTCTATGGGACGGACAAAGATAGCCGAGCACCATACTCACCTATCTCTGTCCGTCCCATAGACTTTGACAGGAAGAACTGCATGCTCCATTCAGGTGGGGGGCACAGGATCACTGATCTTGTGATGAGTAGGAGTCCCAATAGGGGGTCTCCCCTCAATGATCAGACACTTACCCTGTAGGATACGTTTAGGGAACGTCCCCACTGGACATAGTTTGCTGTGGGTATGCGGCAAAATTTGAACCAAATCTGGGTCAAAATATACATGATTTACATGAGGATTTTCATGTGGATTTCACCCTCTGCATTACAAAGGATGAAACGGACATGCTGTGTATTTAAGATTGTCTACGTGTCAATTGCTGCGTGGATTTTGCTTAGATTTCTTGCAGCGCTCATAAGGGATTGGTTTAAATCTTTTTTCACAGCTCATGGAAGTAAACAGATACCGGTGGGGAGGAAACTGAACGGCGGTGTTAAAATGGCAGGGGATTACACGGGTAATTAATGCTCGTTAGTACATATTATTGTACCAGTCATCATAGTGTATGCTGAGAAATGATCGTTAATATGATGATTCGTCACCACACAGTTGGCATACTATCAGCAACACATCCCCTGTTTACAGAGGACAAACCTTTCTATGCTCGCAGTAAAGATGCGATCAATTACGGCAAATGAGGGTTTGCTTGTTTGTTGGCTGATCTATAGGACGGGTTACAAGGGGCAATGATCGAAAATGAACACTCCATAGGAACAGTCGTTTGCCCCTATCACCACCCAGTGTAAATGGGTCCCTAGGCACACTTATTACATTCGAATGAGGACAAGGGGCCACTTTCTAATATTTGTCCCGTTAGGGCAAAGATCTTGGGGCTTGTGGGGCTGTATGTCTTCTGTACAGTGTCCAGCTCTGCTCCAGTAAAGTGTCTACTTTATATCATGTAATTCTAAGAGAAAGGCATCATTACATTCAGCTGAGCGAGCCCTACAAGGCATCGCGCCTGGTGTAACAGTAAATCTCCTCCCTTTAAAGGGCATCTGTCAGCAGTTTTGCACCTATGACACTGGCTGACCTGTTACATGTGCGTTTGGCAGCTGAAGGCATCTGTGTTGGTCCCATGTTCATATGTGCCCGCATTGCTGAGAAAGATGAACTTTTAATATATGCAAATGAGCCTCTAGGAGCAATGGGGGCGTTACCATTACACCTAGAGACTCTGCTCTCTGCAACTGCTGCGCCCTCTGCATTTTGATTGACAGGACCAGGCAGTGTAGATGTGATCATGACTAGCCCTGCCTTCTCCTAAAGTCAAAGTGCAGGGGGTGCAGCAGTTGCAGAGAGAGCAGAGCCTCTAGGTGTAATGGTAACGCCCCCGTTGCTCCTAGAGGCTCATTTGCATATAATAAAACATCATTTTTCTCAGCAATGCGGGCACATATGAACATGGGACCAACACAGATGTCTTCAGCTGCCAAGTGCACATGTAACAGGTCAGCCAGTGTCATAGGGACAAAACTGCTGACAGATGCCCTTTAAAGGGAGTCTGTCACCAGGAAATTCCATCTTACACCAGGCACGATGCCTTGTAGCGCTCGCTCAGCTGAATGTTATATGGTGCGAATCTTTATAAACCGTATACTACTACAAGACACTGGGCACATGTACCTTGGGGAAGACTGTCCGGCTTTTTCACAGCATCCTTGTTTCGTGCAGAAAGGACTCTTGACGGCCGTAATTTTGAAACCAAAGTCACATCGGACCTGTAAAAAGAAAATAAGGATCAGCAAAATTACCCAGCAATACAAAGGGACGCTGCCAAACAGGGAACATACGGGATTCTTCCAAGTTGGTGCAAAACAAAACTCTGGACGTCGCCCGGACCCTATCACCCTACAAACAGTGGTTTGCAATGCCGGCAGACGAGCAGGATAATCCACCATTGTTCTGGGGTGGCATGATTGCTTGAAGACTACACAGTTTGTCAAGACCCTATCCCAGGGCTGGCCAACCTGCGGCTCTCCAGCTGTTGCAAAACTACAACTCCTAGCATGCCCAGTCTGCCTACAGCTATCATCCTACAGCAGGGCATGGTGGGAGTTGTAGTTTTACAACAGCTGGAGAGCCTCAGGTTGGCCAGCCCTGCCCTATCCCATGTCGTATGTAGCCTCTATGATAAAGGGGTACCCCCATAAGACATATTGCTAATATATGCCATAACGTACTGATTGGTTGGGAGGGATTCCTACTGATCACAACGATGAAGGGGCAGACAATACTTCGGCGCTCCTCCTAGACAATGGTCCTCATGGCCACCTGCCATGAAGGGTGCTGCACAGAAGGCCAGGGGCGTCTTTGTGAAGACAGATCAGGAAAGGTTCCCATTCACATCAGTCTGCCTATTCCTTATTTTTAAGTGGGACGCAGACAATCTGTTTGGTGGCTCCAGACGACATTCAGCTGATATCAGGGGCGCACCACCAATGAGGCCAGGTGAGGCGAACGCCTCAGGCAGCACCAGGTAGGGGCAAGAGGGGGGCAGCATAAGGGCCATGGGCGCTTTCAATGCGATAAAGGGGTTAAATTAAGAAATTGGCCGTTTCAGTTTTCGCCTCAGGCAGCAGCAAGGCTGGGTGCACCCCTGGCTGATATCTACTGAAGGTGTATGGGTATCTTAAGAGTCATGGTGGTCCTAGAAGTCCAAACTTCAGCTATGAGAAATAAATGACATGTCCCAGTGATAATACCATTCCCATACCATGTCAACTGGCCATAGACAGAAGT
This sequence comes from Rhinella marina, assembly GCA_900303285.1. Taxonomy (NCBI): domain Eukaryota; kingdom Metazoa; phylum Chordata; class Amphibia; order Anura; family Bufonidae; genus Rhinella; species Rhinella marina. The sequence goes on along the minus strand of ONZH01018623.1, from coordinate 250,418 downwards.
TCTGAATAATGTATATATATCTCTACTATTTGTTAGAAAGGTTCTCCTGATGACCAGATGATCACCGGGTGTTCTCCTTCTAGGACCCCTCCATCAATCAGCCGTTGGGGACCCAATCCGAACACGTTTATTTTCTTGTTTAAATGCATACTGTGTAATGCATTAATCTCCCCATCGGTGGCGCTGCAGTCTTCACAGGACATATGTATACCTAACAGAGGGGGTTAAGGTTCTCCTAGTGACCGGGCAATGTATGGGGCTTCTCCTTCCATAGGTCAACCAGTTCCTTGCAGTCAGACCACATTCCTGTCCACATTACTTCACCAGTCCTGGTTACTATTTAACTCCTCATATTAGAAATGTGCAGCAAACCTGTCTGTGAAACCAAATAATCCACGGGCGGACCTTCTACACCTTATGCACTAATACTACCACATTCAGTGATTTTGGGACCAAATCAAAACTTGTGTTGCTGACCACTCATTAAGCGAGTGCCCCAACACAGTAACGTATTCTCCTGCTACAGAACTCCATTAAAGGGGTTCAGCAGGACCTTAAATATTGAAGACTGATGCTCAGGATAGTCATCAATGTCAGATGAGAAGGGGGGGGGGGGGTCTGACTCCCGAAACCCCAACACATCAGTTGTTTTAAGAGGCTGCCTCTCTACTCCAAGTGATGTCACAGTACAGGGAGACTAAACCCAGTGATGTCACAGTACAGGGAGACTAAACCCAGTGATGTCACAGTACAGGGAGACTAAACCCAGTGATGTCACAGTACAGGGAGACTAAACCCAGTGATGTCACAGTACAGGGAGACTAAACCCAGTGATGTCACAGTACAGGGAGACTAAACCCAGTGATGTCACAGTACAGGGAGACTAAACCCAGTGATGTCACAGTACAGGGAGACTAAACCCAGTGATGTCACAGTACAGGGAGACTAAACCCAGTGATGTCACAGTACAGGGAGACTAAACCCAGTGATGTCACAGTACAGGGAGACTAAACCCAGTGATGTCACAGTACAGGGAGACTAACCCAGTGCATAAGGGACAACCCAGGGTCACAGTAAGGGACTAACCCAGTGATGTCACAATACAGGGAGACTAAACCAGTGATGTCACAGTAGAGGGAGACTAAACCCAGTGATGTCACCGTACATGGAAACTAAAACCAGTGATGTCACAGTACATAGAAACTAAACCCAGTGATGTCACAGTACAGGGAGACTAAACCCAGTGATGTCACAGTACATGGAAACTAAAACCAGTGATGTCACAGTACAGGGAGACTAAACCCCGTGATGTCACAGTACATGGAAACTAAAACCAGTGATGTCACAGTACAGGGAGACTAAACCCCGTGATGTCACAGTACATGGAAACTAAAACCAGTGAATGTCACAGTACATGGAAACTAAACCCAGTGATGTCATAGTACAGGGATACTACACCCAGTGATGTCACAATACAAGGAGACTAAACCCAGTGAATGTCACAGTTCAGGGAGACTAGACCCAGTGAATGTCACAGTACATGGAAACTAAAACCAGTGATGTCACAGTACAGTGATACTACACCCAGTGATGTCACAATACAGGGAAACTAAACCCAGTGATGTCACAGTACAGGGAAACAAAAAACAGTGATGTCACAGTAGAGGGAGACTAAACCCAGTGATGTCACCGTACATGGAAACTAAAACCAGTGATGTCACAGTACATAGAAACTAAACCCAGTGATGTCACAGTACAGGGAGACTAAACCCAGTGATGTCACAGTACATGGAAACTAAAACCAGTGATGTCACAGTACATAGAAACTAAACCCAGTGATGTCACAGTAGAGGGAGACTAAACCCAGTGATGTCACAGTACATGGAAACTAAAACCAGTGATGTCACAGTACATAGGAACTAAACCCAGTGATGTCACAGTACAGGGAGACTAAACCCAGTGATGTCACAGTACATGGAAACTAAAACCAGTGATGTCACAGTACATAGAAACTAAACCCAGTGATGTCACAGTAGAGGGAGACTAAACCCAGTGATGTCACAGTACATGGAAACTAAAACCAGTGATGTCACAGTACAGGGATACTACACCCAGTGATGGAAGGTCGCTCTTGAAATAGCTTACAAATTTGTGCTTGTTCATCTTAGAAACAGGACGTCTCAGAGGCGATCTTATGTTTGTGTTGTCAATATAAAGAACTGGCACACGATTTATTCATTCCAACGATTCTAAAAAGGACCAACGGACATCCTTTGTGTTTGATGGAAAGGAGATCTGGTTCTTTACGGTTAGAGCAGTCACACATTAGAATGCACTACTGCAAGTGGCAGTAATGGCAGATACTATGTCAGCATTTAAAAAAGGGCGAGATGCTTATCTAATTGCAAACTGCACTGAGGGTTATAATTAAGCTCACAACATATAATTGGTCTGAAACAGGATGAAGTTAATGGACGGTGTCTTCTCTCAAACGTTAGATCCAAGGAAACAAAAGAAGGCGAGGTTCAGAGCGCTGCCGTCTTCCAAAACAACATTTATTATTAAAAATGAAATCACAACGTGTAACGCGTTTCGGGGGCGATCTGACGCTTTTATCAGTATTTGATGAAGGCAGACCGCCTCCGAACAGCGTTATACGAGTTCATTTCATTTTTAATAAACTCTCCTTTGGAAGACGACAGCGCTCTGGACCTAGCCTTCTTCTGTTTCCTTGGCTCTATCCTATGGCTTCTGCGTGGAGCGACGGACTAGGTGGTAGCTGCTGTCTCCTGGGATACTCTCATCATGTTTGATGACTGCACAACCCCATTTCTATCTGCTAATCTGGGAATTGTTTGCACCATGGAACAGCTTCAGTTTTATAGGTTTTAGTTTTTTTGAACTTTGTAACTATGTAAACCCAGTGATGTCACAGTACAGGGATAATAAACCGAGTGATGTCACAGTACAGAGATAATAAACCGAGTGATGTCACAGTACAGAGATAATAAACCGAGTGATGTCACAGTACGGAGATAATAAACCGAGTGATGTCACCGTACAGAGATAATAAACCGAGTGATGTCACCGTACAGAGATAATAAACACAGTGATGTCACAGTACAGGGATAATAAACCGAGTGATGTCACAGTACAGAGATAATAAACCGAGTGATGTCACATTACAGAGATAATAAACCGAGTGATGTCACAGTACAGGGATAATAAACCGAGTGATGTCACAGTACAGAGATAATAAACCGAGTGATGTCACAGTACAGAGATAATAAACCGAGTGATGTCACAGTACAGAGATAATAAACCGAGTGATGTCACAGTACAGAGATAATAAACCCAGTGATGTCACAGTACAGGGATAATAAACCGAGTGATGTCACAGTACAGGGATAATAAACCGAGTGATGTCACAGTACAGAGATAATAAACCCAGTGATGTCACAGTACAGAGATAATAAACCGAGTGATGTCACAGTACAGAGATAATAAACCGAGTGATGTCACAGTACAGAGATAATAAACCCAGTGATGTCACAGTACAGAGATAATAAACCCAGTGATGTCACAGTACAGGGATAATAACCGAGTGATGTCACAGTACAGAGATAATAAACCCAGTGATGTCACAGTACAGAGATAATAAACCCAGTGATGTCACAGTACAGGGATAATAAACCGAGTGATGTCACAGTACAGAGATAATAAACCGAGTGATGTCACAGTACAGAGATAATAAACCGAGTGATGTCACAGTACAGAGATAATAACCGAGTGATGTCACAGTACAGGGATAATAAACCGAGTGATGTCACAGTACAGAGATAATAAACCGAGTGATGTCACAGTACAGAGGTAATAAACCGAGTGATGTCACAGTACAGAGGTAATAAACATAGTGATGTCACAGTACAGAGATACTAAACCCAGTGATGTCACAGTACAGAGATACTAAACCCAGTGATGTCACAGTACAGAGATACTAAACCCAGTGATGTCACAGTACAGAGATACTAAACCCAGTGATGTCACAGTACAGAGATACTAAACCCAGTGATGTCACAGTACAGAGATACTAAACCCAGTGACGTCACAGTACAGAGATACTAAACCCAGTGACGTCACAGTACAGAGATACTAAACCCAGTGATGTCACAGTACAGAGATACTAAACCCAGTGATGTCACAGTACAGAGATACTAAACCCAGTGATGTCACAGTACAGAGATAATAAAACCAGTGATGTCACACCACAGAGATAATAAAACCAGTGACGTCACAGTACAGAGATACTAAACCCAGTGACGTCACAGTACAGAGATATTAAACCCAGTGACGTCACAGTACAGAGATACTAAACCCAGTGACGTCACAGTACAGAGATACTAAACCCAGTGACGTCACAGTACAGAGATACTAAACCCAGTGACGTCACAGTACAGAGATACTAAACCCAGTGACGTCACAGTACAGAGATAATAAAACCAGTGACGTCACAGCACAGAGATAATAAAACTAGTGATGTCACAGTACGGGAAGACTAAACCCAGTGATGTCACAGTACGGGAAGACTAAACCCAGTGATGTCACAGTACAGGGATACTAAACCCAGTGATGTCACAGTACAGAGATAATAAACCTAGTGATGTCACAGTACAGGGATAATAAACACAGTGATGTCACAGTACAGGGATACTAAACCCAGTGATGTCACAGTACAGAGATAATAAACCTAGTGATGTCACATTACAGAGATAATAAAACTAGTGATGTCACAGTACAGGAAGACTAAACCCAGTGATGTCACAGTACAGAGATAATAAACACAGTGATGTCACAGTACAGGGATAATAAACACAGTGATATCACTGGTTTTATTATCTCTGTAATGTGACATCACTGTGTTTATTATCCCTGTACTGTGACATCACTGTGTTTATTATCTCTGTACTGTGACATCACTGGGTTTAGTATCTCTGTACTATGCAAAATAACCGTGGAGCCCCTGTTATGGGTCTACAACACAGTGAAAGCCAGATATCCCTGTATCTCTGTACTGTGACATAACTGGGTTTAGTATTCCTGTACTGTGACATCACTGGTTTTATTATCTCTGTAATGTGACGTCACAGTACAGGAATACTAAACCCAGTGATGTCACAGTACAGAGATACAGGGATATCTGGCTTTCACTGTGTTGTAGACCCATAACAGGGGCTCCACGGTTATTTTGCAAAGTACAGGGATACTAAACCCAGTGATGCACAGTACAGGGATACTAACCCAGTGATGTCACAGTACAGGGATACTAAACCCAGTGATGTCACAGTACAGGGATACTAAACCCAGCGATGTCACAGTACAGGGATACTAAACCCAGCGATGTCACAGTACGGGAAGACTAAACCCAGCGATGTCACAGTACGGGAAGACTAAACCCAGCGATGTCACAGTACGGGAAGACTAAACCCAGCGATGTCACAGTACGGGAAGACTAAACCCAGCGATGTCACAGTACGGGAAGACTAAACCCAGCGATGTCACAGTACGGGAAGACTAAACCCAGCGATGTCACAGTACGGGAAGACTAAACCCAGCGATGTCACAGTACGGGAAGACTAAACCCAGCGATGTCACAGTACGGAAGACTAAACCAGCGATGTCACAGTACGGGAAGACTAAACCCAGCGATGTCACAGTACGGGAAGACTAAACCCAGCGATGTCACAGTACGGGAAGACTAAACCCAGCGATGTCACAGTACGGGAAGACTAAACCCAGCGATGTCACAGTACGGGAAGACTAAACCCAGCGATGTCACAGTACGGGAAGACTAAACCCAGCGATGTCACAGTACGGGAAGACTAAACCCAGCGATGTCACAGTACGGGAAGACTAAACCCAGTGATGTCACAGTACGGGAAGACTAAACCCAGCGATGTCACAGTACAGGGATACTAAACCCAGTGATGTCACAGTACGGGAAGATTAAACCCAGCGATGTCACAGTACGGGAAGACTAAACCCAGCGATGTCACAGTACGGGAAGACTAAACCCAGTGATGTCACAGTACGGGAAGACTAAACCCAGTGATGTCACAGTACGGGAAGACTAAACCCAGTGATGTCACAGTACAGGAAGACTAAACCCAGTGATGTCACAGTACGGGAAGACTAAACCCAGCGATGTCACAGTACGGGAAGACTAAACCCAGTGATGTCACAGTACAGGAAGACTAAACCCAGTGATGTCACAGTACGGGAAGACTAAACCCAGTGATGTCACAGTACAGGAAGACTAAACCCAGTGATGTCACAGTACAGGAAAACTAAACCCAGTGATGTCACAGTACAGAGAAATTAAAACCAGTGATGTCACAGTACAGAGATAATAAAACCAGTGATGTCACAGTACAGAGATAATAAAACCAGTGATGTCACAGTACAGAGATAATAAAACCAGTGATGTCACAGTACAGTGATGATGCCCAATGATTTCACAAACCCAAGGAACAATTATGTCTGTAAAAAGCTGAATCTGAAGGAGAAATGTAAATACTCACATTTTCTTCAGCTGTGGGGTGGGTGACAGAGGTGAATGCTGGGACTCCCGGCTATAGACCCCACTCTCACTATAACCGCTAATTGGGGAAGACGTAGAAGAAGGAGAATCCATATTCAGGTCTATCTTCATGGAGTCTGGGCTCTCCAGGTCAGACAGGCTGCCGCTCATCTTGGCTCTCTTCCTGGCTGCGCTGTTCCGCACATTTCTAAGAGAACTTTCCATCTACATTTTGAGAACAAAATTAAAAAGAAGAAAATGTATTTAATAAAGGTGTAGGAGGAGGAGGTTTTCAGTTTGGGACCTCCATCACTTAGTCAAAGCATTGGGATATTCCCATTTCAGATAGATAACGTTCACTTCAACCCTCCCGTACACATGCATGCTCTGAGTATGCACTGAGCATGCATGTGTTCTAATTAAAGAGAGGGAAGTAAACCGCTGCCAGACAGTGAGGCCCAATGAAACGCATATAATAAAGAGGGCGAGGTATAAAACTCTACCTTGTATGTGAAATTCCAACACAAAGCAGTACACCCCCTCCAGAGTGTGAATCTCATTAAAATGACTGATGCCCAGAGACTTTAAAGTGGATAATTCTCTCTGACGGATGCAGTCCCTTTAAAAAAAAAAAAACGTGCCTCTGGTGCCAAAAGGTAAGTCAATGTTTGACCTTTTAAACAGGCCTCGAGACATAATTTAGGATTTTAGCTAAGCCAATACCTTATCTGCAGACAGCTGTTTCAGGGCAATGAGCAAACAGAACTGACTTAGTTGGGTGTGATGCACCTGTCGGGGATACAGCAGGTGCTATTTCTTCTTGCGGTAGCTATCCTATAAGTCAATGTTTGACCTTTTAAACAAGCCTTGAGAAATAATTTATGATTATAGCCAAGCCAATAGCTCATCTGCAGACTGTTGGTTCAAGGTGATTGTCCCTCATCAGTACAGAGCAGACATAACTGACTTAGTTGAGTGTGAGGCGCCTGTCGGGGATACAGTGGGTACCATTTATCCTTGTGGTACCTATCTTAAAAGTCAATGTTTGACCTCTTAAACAGGCCTTGTGACATGACTTGGATAGTAGTTATGCCAGTATCCCCTCTGCTGACAGCTGTTTTGGGGTAATTTCCACTCATCAGTGCAGAGCAGAGAGTACTGGCTGAGGTTTGGTGCAAGGTGTCTGTCGGGGATCCAGGTGGTACTGTTTACCCTTGTGCTAGGTATCCCATTATAAGTCAGTGTTTGACCTTTTAAACAGGCCTTGAGACAAAACTCAGGACTATAACCAAGCCACACAAACCTCTTCAAGATCGTCTTCATCTCTTAAGCTTAGATCCAAGAGGTCAAGCACAAGACTCTCCTCTTCGCCGGCCTTGTCTAGGGGTTTGGCATCACTCCAGACATAGCTGCCAGACACCGAGCGGATTTCTGGCAATGATTTCACCCCTTTAGTGATTGGGGGGACCGGCTTGGCATTATTGAGGTCTTTTCGACCTGATGGGAGTCTGACCATGGACGCCTTCAGTGGAATGGGAGCCTCTTCCTTACCTGGGGACATGAAAAATATAGAACAGATTAAAAAGGGATAAGAATATGGCTAAAGCCACACGGCGATACGGTCTTGTGACGCCAAGAACGCAGCTGACAGCAGCCAAAACACAAACCTGCTGGATTATTCTTTTTTGATCACGGACTGTAAATTGCAAGCAATATTTAAATCACAGAAAATCAAGGTCCTGTATTTTTTGCACCATAAGACGCCTTTTTCCTCTCAAAAAGGGGGGAAATGGCAGTGCGTCTTACAAAGCAAATACATGTATGATCCCTATCCTAGGTGCGTCTTATAGAGCAAATACATGTATGATCCCTATCCTAGGTGCGTCTTATAGAGCAAATACATGCATGATCCCTATCCTAGGTGCGTCTTATAGAGCAAATACATGCATGATCCCTATCCTAGGTGCGTCTTAAAGAGCAAATACATGCATGATCCCTATCCTAGGTGCGTCTTATAGAGCAAATACATGTATGATCCCTATCCTAGGTGCGTCTTATAGAGCAAATACATGCATGATCCCTATCCTAGGTGCGTCTTATAGAGCAAATACATGCATGATCCCTATCCTAGGTGCGTCTTATAGAGCAAATACATGTATGATCCCTATCCTAGGTGCGTCTTATAGAGCAAATACATGTATGATCCCTATCCTAGGTGCGTCTTATAGAGCAAATACATGTATGATCCCTATCCTAGGTGCGTCTTATAGAGCAAATACATGTATGATCCCTATCCTAGGTGCGTCTTATAGAGCAAATACATATATGATCCCTATCCTAGGTGCGTCTTATAGAGCAAATACATGTATGATCCCTATCCTAGGTGCGTCTTATAGAGCAAATACATGAATGAGCCAAAAGTCACCAAAGTGTCTCACCAAATTTTTTTCAGTGTTTTTTTAAAACTTGTGTTTTTTAACAGCATACATTTTTTCATCCTTTTTTCACATCCTATTGAGAATTCTACATGAGAAATGCCATGCGACAGCGTGGCATCATGAAAATCTCTGTGCATGTAGACACTTTAGAGGGGTTGTCCACTCCTTTACAAGTCCATCGCTATCTGATTAGCTAGGGTCTGACACCCCGTATCCCCTGCCGATCAGCTGTTCTGCAGTAGCTCCAGTGTCAGAACTACAGCTCCATCTGTTGTGCAGTGGACGGAGTTGGTTACTGCAGCGCTGCTCCCTCTGAAGTCAATGTAACCAGCTCCGTCACGGCTGATCGGTGGGGGGAGAGGGGGTTGAACCTCCAATGATGAGATAATGATACCCTGTAATCAGGATAGGGCATCACTTGTAAAGAAGTGGACAACCCCTTGAATCTAGCCTTAGACTGGTTACAAACAAGCAATGTAAAACTCATAACGCCCCGGACCTAAAAAAAAAAAAAAAAAAAACATCCGATACTGATGGCGTCCGTGTGCTGTCCATTTTGATTATTGACCCATTCACGTAAATGGGCACGTCTGCCATGAAAATAGGACTTGTGAATTGGCCCATTGACTTTAATGTGTCAGTGTTCAGTCTGTGCCGCTCTCTAAAAGCGCATCCATTGCTCCTCCGAGTGAGATTTATCAAAACTGATGTAAAGTAGTACTGGCTTAGGTGCCCACAGCAACCAATCAGATTCCACCTTTCATTTTCAAAAGTAGCGCTGAAAAATGAAAGCTGGAATCTGATTGGCTGTTCCCAGTTGTGGCTCATAGAAGGCCACAAAAAAAAAAAAAAAAAAAATACTCTATACATGTCAAAACGCCTGCTAAAAATATAGTTTTGCATGAAAAAGTCGTCAAAAACCACGATGAGAAAAAAAACAAAAAAAAAAACGCCCGGATTCCGCACAGAATTTTGTAGGCAGAGTTTCAAAATCAATTGTGTGAACATACCCCAAGACTTAGACTCAAGGACTGTAAGGGTTAATATACGCAATCACAAAACCAGTGGCGCACGGTGAAGGATTACATCAGACGAGTCCATCGCTGCCGGGCGTAAACGCGACTTCTCCCACAGTTCACCCCGGCAGAGCGCGGAGAACCTGGAGCGTCCACCGCCAGGCAGTGAATTGGTGAAACCTTCCAGATTTTATATGCAGCTCTGGATGTGAATTGTGTCTAATAAGACCGCACGCAACTCAAGATCAGTACAAGGAAAATACAGCAAGTTCCTTTCATCTGCCGACTATCTAATATTCTGCATTATTCTTGTATAGTGGTTTACATTTCTGACAACCCAGTGGTTTATGGTTCCGGCTTAATTAACCCTTTCATCACCCGCCTGCTGTTGCCACACAGCATGCTCTTTGATCTCTATAATTAAGGAGAGGACGTGTCACTGGAGGAGAACATACGTCCCCCCCGGCTGCTGACGATTACTCATCTACGTGTGAGGTCGTCGGGCGGGGGTGAAGTTTTTGTCAAAGCACCATGTGGCAGCACTATTTTACAGTCTGAATGTAGTCAAAACCGGGCAGCCGCTGACAATCGTGCTGATGGCCGCAGGCTTCTGCGAGAAAAAACGCTGCATTACCAGAAAACGTATACAGCCAAGTTATCTGAAAACCAGTTTGGAAAATCGGACATGGGCGGCAGCTGCTTTGCGTCTTCTCACACTGACAGCCCTCCACAGCACATGCCAAATCTGTGTTCGCCACAGCCTACCATCTCTAAGGACATGTTCATACTGCGTTTACTACACCATTAGAAGTCCCTGTGCACACGGCAAACGTACCCACTGATCCGGCAGGTGTCTTGCTCTGTCCCAGGCATTCTCCTATACTGCGTACGTTTTTATATATGGCGGTCTGGGCCATGAATACTTTGGGGCTTTGTGCCCACATATACAGTTGCCGTTGGCTATGACAGTGCGGTATAATTTTTTGCAGGATGCCTGTGGAATAGCGCCAAAAATAAAATGTGTACTTACTGACATGTAGCGGCCCAATGGAGGCCAAAAACACACTTTTTTGGTCTCCAATGGATAAACGGGAGGCCAATGGATACGTCTGACAAGCGCTGGGAGCTTTCCTCAATATCTGAGCAGTGGGGGGTTTGACTCCTGGCACCAACGCCCATCAGCTGCTAATGATGCTGCAGTACCACTCACAGCCACTGGCTGTACTGAGCACTGCAGCTCTGGTGCCTGTTCAAACAGCCCATCAACGGGGGTGCAGGGAATCGGACCACCGCCAATGTGATACTGGCTATCTTAACCACCTAACTGTTCTGCCCGAGTCCAGCTCTGCAGTGTGAAAAGTAGCTAACTGGAGGGGGGAGGGCTGCTTTAGATGGTGATATCTCCTCAATGGTAGCAGCTAGAAACATGCAACTGGTCTTGTCTGAAAGCTTTAATACAAGACCGAAATGACAGCTAAAGTCCAAGAAACAGAGGAGAAATCACTGTTAGAAATAAAGTTGGGAATAATCGTGAGTGAAACCTAATTTTACTTTCATTTTCAGCTGCATTCACAGCATCCCGATTTCTATCAGTGATAGATTTCTCTGTCCTGAACATATTGGTATTGTCTGAAAGCTTGGAATGCCTGCTTTCAAACAAGATCAGTTGCATGTTTCTAGCTGCTACCATTCAGGAGATGGCAGCATCAAAATCAGCCCTCCCCCCTCCAGGTAGCTATTTTTCCCACTACTGGAGCTCCACGCTGTCAAAACAGTTAAGGGGTTAAAGGGGTTGTGCAAACCCTCCACTTTACCGTACCTGTAAAGGGAAGCTTACTTACCTGCTCCTGGCACTGGCTCCCCGCTCCTTCTCCTCCTGTCCTGGGCTCCCTTGCTGTAAACAGCTAGTTTGACATCGCTGCAGCCAATCACTGGTTGCAGCGTTGACCATATCCGCTTGCGTCATGTGACCATATGTCATGACGCAAGTGGATCTGGTGACCTCTGCGGCCAATGGTTGGCTGTGACAATGTCAAACCGGATGCTTACAGCCAGCGGAGGCGAAGGAGCGGGGAGCCGGCAATGGGAGGCAGGAAGTTATCTTCCCTTTACAGGTCCGGTAAACCTCCGCCCTCCCCCAATTCTTGCTTAACCCCTTTAAAGGGGTTTTCCGAGTTATAAATATTGATGACCTTTCCTCAGGATAGGTCACCAATATCAGATCGGCGGGGGTCCGACACCCGGCACCCCCGCCGATCAGCTGTTTGAAGAGGAGTCACGCGCTGTATCAGCTCTGCCTCCTCTTCACGGTTTACATGCTGGCCGTAACATGGGTAGTGGTGAGTAGGTGTAATTACAACTCACCGCCCCATTCATTTCTATGGGAAGAATCGCTTCCATAGACTTGTATGGGAGCGATTCTTCCCATTGAAATGAATAGGGTGGTGAGGTGTAATTACACCTACTCACCACTACCCATGTAAACAGTGAAGAGGAGGCAGCGCTGATACAGCGCATGCCTCCTCTTCAAACAGCTGATCGGCGGGGGGCGTGGCTTGGGCGCCGATGGTGATGGCTGCCTGACCTCGCAGCTCCGTCCAGCACAGCGCTTCATAGGCCAGCGACACCTGCTACAGACCTGGTATGGGGAGGAGAACTGGCACTCGTGGTTCCCCCCGTCATCCCCGCTCACCCTCTCCGCCCAGGACCCTGGAGGACTGCTGGGAGAGAGGCCCGAGACCCGGCACCGGGAGCAGACGCGTGACGGCTGCAGGAGCTTCCCGCCACTCCTCGCTACCTCCCGCCCGCCATAGCACACGCACGGGACCCAGAGGCGCCGCTGAAGTGGCTTCCCTGCCGGACTTACCTCCCGCCCACACACCGGAGGACCCGGCGGCGCTGCTTGGACCTTCCCTGGGGATGGATTGCGCTGGATTCGAGGGGCCGCCATCCCCTGCTGCATCTAAGATGGCGCCCGGTGACCATGCGGCGGGCAGCCCCACGCCCACACCAGGTACTGCCTCCTCGCCTGTGCCCTACTCCCCAGCCTCCTGCTCCTCATCTGGGGTTTCTGGCATATCCCCCCTGGCCTCATTTTCCCCCCAGGGCTCTGGCTGCAGTCCTGGGCCTGTTGGAGTTGGGCCTGCTGCCCCCCACGCTGCCTCTATCCATGGGGACGCTCCATCCCCCCCCCATAACTGCATCCTCATTGCCCTCTGCTGCCATGCCTCTTCCACCACATGCTTGGGAATCATATCTCAGTCAGTTCCCCACCAAGGAGGACTTTAAGGTTCTTATATCTGAAGTCACTGGAGCCTGTAGGGCTGAAATCGCCATGGTGCGGGCGGATATTAAACATATTGCAGATAGAGTGGAATCTCTGGAGGACGCTCATGATGATACTCGAAACTATATTCAAGCCTTGCACACCTCTTTGTCGTCTCAAAATTCCGCTCTCAGAGAGATGGGGCGACATCTGGAGGATTTGGACAATAGAGGCCGTAGGAATAACATCAGAGTTCGGGGCCTCCCAGAGGCCACGGGGGAGGAAGACCTTTTTGTCACTCTGGAAGCCATCTTCAACTTAATACTTGGGGAACCCCAATCTCACAAAATCAAGTTGGATCGCGCACACCGTGCCCTGAAACCGAAAGGCCCTCAATCTCGGCCGAGTGACGTGATCTGTTGTGTTCATGACTTTGCTACTAAAGAAGCGATTATGGCTAAAGTGCGGAATCTTCGTAACTTTGAATTTGACGGGGCCCCGGTTCAACTCTTCCCGGATCTCTCCTGGATAACACTACAGAAAAGGAGACATCTGCAACCGCTTCTCACCATACTGCGAGATCGCCAGATTGCATACCGCTGGGGTTTCCCGTTCTCTTTGTCTGCTAGACATCAAGGCAAAACAGCGACCCTTCGCACGTTCGCCGATCTGCAGCCTTTTTGTGAGATCCTGGACTTGCCGGTCCCTGTATTAGAGGACTGGGAGTTAGAGTCCCCTACTCCTCCGCCGCTGCGGGTTTGGACACCTGTTGCCAGGAAAAGAAGAGCAGGCCCACCTGATGGACTCCCCAGACGTCTTCTCTCCCCGCAGGCACCTCCGTTCATGGCGGACCCAAGACCTGCAGGCTGAACTCCTTTTCTTTTTTTTTCTCTTCTGATGGTTATTGCTGTTTTTGATCATCCGGGGTTTTTGGGGGGTTTGGGAGCCCTCTAGTTGTTCTCTACCCCTGGGTCGTTTCAATGTTGGCCAATGAATGGGATTTCTCCTATGATATCCCTGTTTCTACTATCCGACGCTGGCTCGGCTAGGTTTGCATTTTTTGAATGCTGGTTACCTTATTTGCTGCTTGTGTTATATTGTGCACCTGTCAGTCTAACTCTGACCATGCCTCCACTCCGGAGGCTTTTGGTGCTGCCTCCAGCAGGGCTATAGAGCTCTGGGAATACGTTTCTTGCTGTTTATTTGTAATGCTCGTTTGTCATTCCGTCCAGTCTTGTCTTCCCTTCGCTCTTGTTCTTCTCCTCTTGTGTGATGTTTTTGGTACTTTTAGGCGTGGCCCTGGCGGCCATTCTTTTCCTTCAGCTGTGACTGCAACGTCGGCCCATTTCCTCACGACATTCCATGGTGCGCATCCTCTCCCTCTGACTCTACGGGTTGGTGAGTTACTTCTTATGCCTTGCTACGCTCCTGATACCTTATCATGGCGTCCTATGTTACCCTAAATGTCAAGGGCTTGAACTCCAATGCGAAACGGAAACTTTTGCTCCTGGAGTTGAAGTCACTGAAAGCGGAGGTAGTGTTTCTTCAGGAAACTCATCTGGACGATGCCGCCTCTTTTAGATTCCTTTACCACTTGTACCCGGTGGTGTACACGGCTTCTCACTCTCGTAGGAAGGCAGGGGTGGCTATCTTAATTTCTTCTCAATGCCCGCTGGTAGTCACTTCGTCCACTATTGACCCCCAAGGGAGATTTATCATTCTTAGAGGTAATATCAGGGGACATTCCATAACCCTATGTAATTTATATGCCCCTAACACTTCCCAGATACATTTCCTGTCTAGAACCCTCGCCAAGGTTTTCCGACACTCAGACCCCCTTACGTTGATAGGAGGGGACTTCAATGTTATTTTTTCGGAGCACATGGACAGGTTAGCGCTACCGGGGAAACCCCCTAATGTATCACAGATCAGGTTGGCGAAGGAGTTCCGCCGGTTGATCCGTCGCTACTCCTTGTATGATCTTTGGAGGATAGCCAGTCCCTCGGACAAATCCTTTTCTTTCTACTCAGCCCCCCATGGGACGCATACCCGCATTGACTATTTTCTGGGGACGGTCTCGACCCTGCGTATTTTGAAGGGTGCGACCATGGGGGACATCACGTGGTCTGACCATGCCCCCGTGGTGATTTCTCTGGATGAGGGGGCTGGCTACACTCGTAAATGTCATTGGAGACTTAACGATTCGCTCCTTAAAAAGCCTCCTTCTCGGGATGAGCTTCGGGCCCACCTAAAACAATATTTTGATACTAACGTGGGATCAGTTGAGGACTATGGCTCTCTATGGGAAGCGCACAAAGCGGTCATGAGGGGCCATTGCATAGCACTGAGCTCCCGGCTCAAGAAAGACACGCAGGAAACTGTGAGGGTACTTAAGTCCCAATTACATAGATTAGAGGAGCGTATGACTGCTCAGCCCTCTCGCTTCACTCTTAAAAAAATAGTTGATGCCAGGGACCAACTACACGGGATTGCACGCGAAAGAGTAGATAAGCTGTTACTGTTCTCTCGACAGCGCTATTACGCCTGGGGTAATAAACCTCACACGCTACTGGCCAAGCAGCTTCGC
This sequence comes from Rhinella marina, assembly GCA_900303285.1. NCBI lineage: Eukaryota > Metazoa > Chordata > Amphibia > Anura > Bufonidae > Rhinella > Rhinella marina. The sequence goes on along the minus strand of ONZH01018623.1, from coordinate 234,535 downwards.
TCTCTCCCCCCCCCAGTTAGGCCCAGGTGCTATTAAAAGAGCAGACGGCTCGGTTACTTATGACCCACGGGAAATTGCTGAGCGATTCTTTTCCTTTTATTCGGAACTTTATAACTTACCACATGACCTCCCCCATAATCCTCAGGAAAGGGACCGTTTATTGGACTCTTATTTGAGATCCTGTGATCTTCCCTCTTTATCCTCCTCAGACAAGACAGCACTTAATGAGCCGATTGCAACAGAGGAGATTTTGGAGGTGATTAAGAACCTTCCCACAGCTAAATCCCCAGGACCTGACGGTTTCACGTATGTCTACTATAAGACCTTCCAGGATTTGCTACTTCCTCATATGCAGTCCCTCTTTGATGGCTTCATGTCAGGGAAGGCTCTACCAGGGACGATGACTCACTCCTTCCTGACCTTGATCCCGAAGCCGGGCAAGGATCACCTTGACCGCCAGAATTATAGACCTATTGCGCTGCTTAACTCGGATCTGAAGATTTATTCCAAGATCCTAGCTAACCGGCTGAATAAACTTCTTCCCTCCCTTATACACAAGGACCAGGTTGGCTTTGTCCCTTGCCGCCAGGGGAGCGATAACACTCGGCGCACAATAGATCTTCTAGAGGTGGTGGCTCGCTCCGGGGAGGAGTCCCTGCTCCTTAGCTTAGATGCTGAAAAGGCATTTGATCGCCTTGGTTGGCCATTTTTGTTTGCCACGCTCCGGGCCTTTGGCTTTGAGGGAGCCTTTCTACAGGCAGTTGAGGGTCTATACTCCTCCCCTACGGCGACGATCAAACTACCACACTCAGACTCTGGTTTAATCCACGTTGCAAATGGCACCCGACAAGGCTGCCCCTTGTCCCCCTTGCTGTTCGCGCTGTGTATCGAACCGCTGGCTGCAAAAATCAGAAATCATCCAGATATTAAGGGTATTAAGGTGCAGGATAAGGAGTTTAAGTTATCCCTATACGCAGACGACGTGCTCCTTACCCTCACGGGTTTGCACATGTCTCTTCCTAATCTTCAGGTCCTTTTGAGGGATTATGGGCGTTTATCAGGCTATAAAGTGAACACTACTAAAACGGAGGCGCTTCCGGTTAACATCCCTGACTCCACCCTTACACTTTTGCAGACTAATTTCCATTTTCAATGGAAGACAGACATGTTACGGTATCTAGGTGTTAACCTTACTCCCAGATTTGCAGACCTTTATAAAGCTAATTTCCCCCCCATTTACGGTGAGATTAAATCGTTACTCTCTAAGTGGCAGTCACTACCGCTATCTCTGTTAGGACGGGCCGCAGCTGTGAAAATGACCATTCTACCCAAGATCTTGTATCTTTTCGAAACTCTCCCGATCTCGGTTCCACTGGGAGATTTGAGGTCGCTCCAATCCCATATTCTTCGGTTTATTTGGGCCCATAAAAGACACAGAATTTCTAGGTCTGTACTGCTGACTGGTAGGGATCAGGGTGGACTGGCAGTCCCGGATTTTGTTAAATACTACTGGGCAGCCCAGTTACGTTCCATACCCGCCTGGGCCTCTTTGCACCCCTATTCTGTCTGGATGCAGATTGAGAGGCTTTGGCTGGCACCTGTCCACCCTAACTCCCTACTGTGGTCTGGTCCTTGTACCTCTGTTTTGGACAGAGATCTCCTGGGTCCCATGAGATGCACCAGGATGATCTGGCATACTTGCAAGAGTAAATTTCCTTTGGTGTCGCGTAACTCCGCCATGACCTCTTTCTTGTATCATCCGTCTCTCCCTACTAGTCTCACGACTCTGGCCACGAGACCATGGTTTCAGAAGCAGGTCTTTAGGTTTGCAGATATTGTGAGTCCACTTACTCGGGAGATCATGCCCTTCTCAACCATACAGTCTACATATGATCTACCCTCCACTGCTGCCTTCTTCTATACCCAGCTCAGGCATTTTGCACAAAGTATCTTTGTTGGCCCTCTGCTTTCCCTTCCTACGAACTTTGAAAGGATTTGTAGGGCTGGAGTGCATACGAGGGGCCTCATATCAGGCATATATTCCATTCTCCGTGACCCACACCCGGATAAGCTCACCCGACATTCTTACATGGTGAAGTGGGAGGAATATTTGGGGCGGGTGCTCCCTGATGCAACTTGGAGGCTCATATGGAGAAGGGCTGCAAAAATCCTCCATGTCAGTTTTGGCACAGGAAAATCAATACAAGATTATGATGCACTGGTATCACACCCCTGCCCTTCTCCATAGGTTGCATCCGACTGCATCGGATAGATGTTGGCGGTGTCATTCCTATATGGGTACAGCATGGCACATTTTCTGGGACTGCCCTCTAATACGTCCATTTTGGGTGACGGTTAGCGGCTTACTCACGGACATGTTTAAATGTAATTTCCCGGTGGATCCTCTTTCCTTTCTGTTGAATGCCTTTCCTGGCTCCTTTAAGACTCCCATCCGCAAACTCATTACCCAGGTCCTGATAGCTGCCCGCTGCCTTATACCCAGGTTCTGGAAGCGAACTGGCTCCCCTACCCTGTCGGATCTATATGCTAGGGTTATAGAGATGCGCACCATGGAATATACAACTGCACTATATCAGGATAAAGTCGACATGTTCTATGCTGTCTGGGATGTTTGGGATGACTATTGGCTGGATAAAACACCTTGACCCCCAGTACGTCTATCTGTTGCGACACGTGTTCTCCCCCCCCCTTTTTTACCCATCCCGTCTGTCCAAATGTCTTTGATGTGTGTTTGTTTTACTTAGGCTACTTTCACACTAGCGTTAGCACGGATCCGGCACCTAAAGGGTGCCGACGGATCCGTGCTAACGCTATACATGTGTGGAGCCGGAGCAGCGCTCCGGCCCCACACATGACACACATTAAAACAACACACAGACTACATACAAACAAACATACAGACATACATACAGACATACATACATACTCACATACTCCCGGGACGCCGGCAGAACGTCTTCACGCGCCTCCTGCGCGCAGTGATGACGATTCCCCACAGCGCCCTCTGCTGGGCGCAGTGGGGAAACGTCATCGCAGCGTGCAGGAGGCGCGTGAAGACCTGCTGCCGGCGTCCCGGGAGTATGTGAGTATGTATGTATGTCTGTATGTATGTCTGTATGTTTGTTTGTATGTAGTCTGTGTGTATGTATGCCGGATCCGGAATGACCCCCCATTGGAAATCAATGGAGGACAGATCCGGATTACTGGTGTGTCCACACCAAACGGATCCGTCTCCATTGACTTCCATTGGGGATCATTCCGGATCCGTCTTGGTGCGGATGCCTGGACCGGAGAGCAAACCGCAGCATGCTGCGGTTTGTTCTCCGGTCTGAAGACGGAACGGAATGCTTTCAGGAGCATTCCGTTGTCTTCAGTTCAGTTTTGTCCCCATTGACAATGAATGGGGACAAAACTGAAGCGTTTTTTTCCGGTATTGAGCCCCTTTGACGGAACTCAATACCGGAATTTAAAAACGCCAGTGTGAAAGTAGCCTAAGATGTCTACTAGATCGGTCTTTATCATGGTTTGTGTTTCCGAATACCTCGTTTCACGTGTTACCACTACTTAGCCAGAAAGATTTCAATTGCCATGATATTCCAACCTCTTTATTATACATATCAATATCCATTTATTCATGTTGTACATTGCCTTGGAAAAATTTTTGTTACACTTTGTACACTGTGTATTCTATCTTATTGATTTTCAATAAATATACAATTATAAAAAAAAACAAAAAAAAAACAGCTGATCTGATCTGATCTGAATCTGATAATGGTGACCTATCCTGAGGAAAGGTAATCAATATTTATAACTAGGAAAACCCCTTTAAGGCTAGGTCATCAATCTTAAAGTCCCAGAAAAAACCTTTAAAGGGTTTCTGTCACCAGTTTTTTCAGTATGAATCAGGCTGACATTAGAGATGTGCTAATGTCACCTGATTCCAAATATATATCTGTTTTATTTACTGGTGCCCCCATTTTTATATAAAATGAACTTTTATTTTATGCTAATAAGGCTCCTAGGTGCAAGGGGCGTTACCTCTGCTCCTAGAGGTTCTGTTGATTGACAGGACCAGGCAGAGAAGAAACACTCAGTTCACCATAGATTTTAAGGACCTTCAATGATGTCATGACCATGTGATCAGTCACATGGTTTAGGAGGAGACAGGCCGTTTGTGTGATCCTAACCATGTGATCACATGGTCATGACATCATTGAAGGTCCTTGCAAGCTATGAACTGAGTGTTTCTTCTCTGCCTGGTCCTGTCAATCAACAGAGCCTCTAGGAGCAGGGGTAACGCCCCTTGCACCTAGAGGCCTTATTAGCATAAAATAAAAGTTCATTTTATATAAAAATGGGGGCACCAGTAAATAAAACAGATATATATTTGGAATCAGGTGAAATTAGCACATCTCTAATGTTAGCCTGATTCATACCGAAAAAACTGGTGACAGAAACCCTTTAAAGGGATTGTATGAGATTACAAAAAAAAAAAAAAAAAAAGTCAGCTATTTATCGTTAAACAGCGCCACTCCGATGCACGGGCTGGGTCAGGTACTGCAGCTCTGCCAGAAAATAATACCTAATGGTAAATAATACAGAACAAGCACTTGATAGGTAATGATTCCTTACCAGAGAACGCCGGCAGGGTCTCGGGCTGGACGCCGTACTCAGGAGGTGCCTGGTGCAGAGAATTTCTAGTCTTAGCAGTTGGGGTCTTTACAATGGGCGTGTGATGAAGATCAAACGTGAAGGGCGTCTGCAAAGAGAAAGACAATGCCCGTCATTATATCCAAAAATGTAGAGGAGTCTAAAGAACAGATCCTGAAATAAAAAATATTAGAGGACGATATTATATCACAAAGTCCTCTACGGACTGACCCATCAGGCTGGAGAATAGAGTCTGACAACCGAGCAAATCCTGACAACGGCCAGCAAGTGGCAAATCCAGATCTAGCCTGGGGGTGGGGAACATTTCGGGTTGGTGCTTAGCAAATACAGCCAATAAATAAAAATATTAAATAGTCCTACGAGAAGATCATCATTCCCCTTCTCATGTTGGCTTTAGGGCCCATTGACACGACCGTGAAGCAGGGTCCGGGATGATTCGTGAAAACCCGGACCGTGCTCCTTCTGAGGGCAGGAGCGCATGGCGTCATTGGTTGCTATGACGCCGTGCGCTTCCTGAGGCCGCTGCTGTACAGTGATAAACTCTATACGAGCGTGTACAGTCTATCACTGTACAGCGGCGGCCTTAGGAAGCGCACGGCGTCATAGCAACCAATGACGCCGTGCGCTCCTGCCCTCAGAAGGAGCACGGTCCGGGTTTTCACGGACCATCCTGGACCGTGCTCCACGGTCGTGTGAATGGGCCCTAAGTCACACATTGCAGTTTTTGCCGCAACACTGTGAAATCATGCAAAATCGCATCCGAAATGTGAGGTGTGAGCGGACCCCGGGCAGAAGAGGACAGCGGCAACGACCTATATACAAGGGCTGTCAACTGGACGACATAAGGGCTGATGTACAAATGTAAAATACAATGTTTCTATTCCCTGACAGCAATCACACACCGCTCAGTAAATGCGTCCTACTTACTTAGAGCTCATGCACACGAACGTATTTTCTTTCCGTGTCCGTTCCGTTTTTTTTGCGGACCATATGCTGAACCATTCATTTCAATGGGCCCCCCAAAAAACGGAATTTACTCAGCGTGCATTCCGTTCTGCAAAAAAATAGAACATTCCCTATTATTGTCCACATACCAGACAAGGATAGGACTGCTCTATTAGGGGCCAGCTGTTTCGTTCCGCAAAATACGGAATGCACGCTGACATCATCCGTATTTTTTGCGGGCCCGTGTTTTTCAGACCGCAAAATACATACGGTTGTGTGCATGAGGCCCTTAATCATTCACTTTTTCTCCCTTCCGGTTTATTATCACTCTCTCCTCGCTGTAAGGGGTTAACACCCAACTTACCGCAGGACTTAGGCTTTTACACAGCAGCCAATCTGAGCACACAGAGCTGCAGTGTAAAGTAAGAGGGACAGATAATGAGACACTGGGTACGTTTCAGAGTCGTTATGCTGTGGTCACTGATCTTAGCGGTACTCTAAGGAAACAGAGTTAAAAAAAAACAAAAAAACAAACACTTATTAAAGGGGTAGCCCTGCCTAAAGCATTTATCACCTAAGCACTGGGGTCCAATTGCTAGGACCCCATAAAATCAGCAGAATGGGGGACCCCTGGGTCAGTGCCATAGACATAGACTGGCAGGGCGCATGCTTGAGCAACGCTACATTCAAACTGTTCTTACCAGTAGTCTTGCAACTGGGAGAACGTACGGAGATTTGTGGGGTCCCAGGGGTAGAACCCCAGTGCATGGGTGATAGATACTTGAAGCTCAAATACCTCTTTAAGGAAAAGCGTGGCCACCTCTCCCTGGAAGTCTGAGGACATTGTGGCAGCCGGGAATCAACGAACTGGGTTCAAACTCCTAATATGCTGAGGGGTCCCAAAGGTGGAACTGGCGCCAGGCATTAAAGGGTTATTCCCATCTTGGACGATGGGGACATATCGCTAGGATAGGCCCCCATTGTCCTATAGGTGCGGGTTCCACCGCTGGGACCTGCACCTATATCAAGAACAGGGCCCCGAAATGGAAGGAGGGCGCACTGCGCATGCGCAGCCCAGCTCCCATTCATTTCTATAGAGCCGACAGAAATAGCCGAGCCAGCGGCCCCATACAAATGAATGGAGGGCGGCCACGCATGCGCGGTGCGCCTTCCTTCACTATAGGACAATGGGGGCATAGCCTAGCGATATGTCCCCATCGTCCAAGATGGGAATACCCCTTTAAAGGGGTTCTGTCACTTCAGCAAGTGGCTGTAGACACAGTGTATATAAGGCACTTACTAATGTATTGTGATTGTTCATATTGCCTCCTTTGCTGGCTGGATTCATTTTTCCATCCTATTATAAATTGCTCATTTCCAGGGGTTACAACCAGCGCTGCAGCGCAGATAATAGGTGGTCGGGACGGGAGTTGCTGTGCATGAGTGCCTATGTTCGCTCCCACGGTCCTGGCCACCAGAGGCCGGCGCTTTTTCCTATAGTGTGCAAGCACGACCACCACTGATGGATTGCAGGGTGGTCGTAACCACTGGAAACGAGCCGTGTATAATGTGATGTAAAAACGAGTCCAGCCAGCAAGGGAAGCAATATGGACAATCACAATACATTACTTTATTAAGCCAAAAATCATACTCCCCTTCCCCCACTGCTCCAATCCAGGCCCCTATCACAGGTCTTCCAGTCCCTGTCCTGCAGACGTCCAGACGGACCAGGTCATCCACGCCACTGCAGCCGAGTGACCTCAGCGGTGACGTGCCCCCAGGCGGTATGTGACCCAGTAGTGACACGTCAAGCATTGTCTGCAGCAGCACACATGACCCCATCTCTCCAAAAGTTTTCAGGAAGGGGATCTGAAAGACTGAAGAAAGGAGCGGCAGGGAGCAGGTGACTACGTTTTTTTCCAGCAGGCCGGGGTGCAAACTAAAAAAAGCGCAAAAGCTGGAAAGCCCCTTTAAGGCCCCATTCATACGTCCGTATTTTTGCACATCCTGGAAAACGGTCAGTTTTTTGCGGATCCGTTGTTCTGCAAAAAACTCAGTTTTTCCAGGACATCCGTTCCGTCTTTCCGTAAAAAACGGAAAGGATGTATCCATATGTCATCCGTTTTTTGCGGATCCGCAAAAAACGGAAGGATGAATAACATCTTTTTTTTTTCACCCCTCCTGGAACGGAATCCGCAAATACGGATGACATGCGGATGGCTTTCCACATGTCTTCCGCATTTACGGATGTCCCATAGACTTGTATTGGGCTACGGACTGCAAAATTGGAGGAAAAGTAGGACAGGAGGATTTCTGTTTGCGGACAGTCGAAGCGGACACCACACGATGTACTGTCCGCATTTTTTCGGGACCCATTGAAATGAATGGATCCACATCCTATCCGCATAATTGTCCGCAATTGCGGAAACGGATGCGGACTAGGGCTGCAGTAAACGATTATTTTAGTAATCAAGTAATCTATCGATTATTCCGACGATTAATCGAGTACTCTAATAAGAAAAAACATCTTAAAATAACGTATTGCTTTATAAAAACAATATTTATTATTACTTACAGTGGTACACAGTGTTTTGAATGCACATAAGGCTTCTTTCACAGATGCAATATACATTCTGTCAGAAGAACAGCCTGAATGTACGGTATCAGGTATAACTGGATACTGCCGGCTGCTGCAGTGATTGACTGTAATGGGGTCCGGCCTTGTTACAGCGTTCAAGCTGGGTTTTGGCTGGATACTACAAAAAATATGCTTCAAGTAGCGTTTTTTGTTTGGACCATACCCATCGTGTAAGCTAGAACATGGACAGATGGCCTGCCCTGGACCACATTATAGTCAATGAGAGCATACAGCAGCTGGAGTATGCGGCTATACCCAATATGGTATATACAGCAGGCTGCTCTTTTGCCAGTCTGTGTATCGATTATACACCAAGGCCATCAAATTAACCCCTCCATGTCCCCCAGCACCATCATTAGCCCCTCCATGTCCCCCAAGGCCATCAAATTATCCCCTCCATGTCCCCCAGCACCATAATTAGCCCCTCCATGTCCCCCAGCACCATAATTAGCCCCTCCATGTCCCCCAGCACCATCATTAGCCCCTCCATGTCCCCCAAGGCCATCAAATTAACCCCTCCATGTCCCCCAGCACCATCATTAGCCCCTCCATGTCCCCCAAGGCCATCAAATTAACCCCTCCATGTCCCCCAGCACCATCATTAGCCCCTCCATGTCCCCCAGGGCAATCAAATTAACCCCTCCATGTCCCCCAGTGCCATGAGCCAGCCCCCCTACTCTTTTAACAATACTTACCTTACCAGACAGGGTCCGCTCACCACGCTGCTGGGCGACATTGAGTCCGCAGGAGACGACCGCTGCTTCTTCCCAGCATGCAGTGGGAGGGGCCTGACGTCACACACAGCGCCAGGCAGCGCGGTGCCAACAGGAGGCCACGGAGCGGTGAGTGAAAGCCTTTTTTCACTCACCCTCTGTTGCCACGTGACTTAAACGAATCCTCGATGAAGGAAAACTGCATCGAGGATTTTTTTGTGTCGATTTTATCGAGTACCTCGATGAATCGTTTCAGCCCTAATGCGGACACATTATACGGACGTGTGAATGGGGCCTAAAAGTTTGGACAAAAATGGTACATCCTCCTATTGTGCATTCTGATGTCCCTTTAGTAATGAGCCCCGGGTCACAGGGCGAACGCTCCCTAAAGCAAAACCTGCTAAGCGCCAGGTAAAGCTTGTAATTATACGTCCCATCCGAAATAAGTCCCGAGGAGCCACCGTGTACTTAAGAGTAAGCCTGGACGGATCAGCAACTGAACAACTTCTTATCGGCCGTCTCCAGGCAACATCACACCTCCGCCGACCGTGCAGCGAGCAAACCGGGCCGCACAATGGAGGCATGCCCACTACTGGCACGTGCAATGTTTAACTTGTGCAACTAACAAATAGAAGTGACAGGCGGGCGGGCGGCAGCTCGGACTTCAAGAGAGGCTATTGTACACGGGAGAAGACACGTAAGCCGATCCCAGAAACATGTATGTAGCCTGGTTACTATGTGGCGGTATCTTATACTTCAGATAATGGCGGAGGAGTGGATTATCCAGTCTCCTTATACAGCATAAAAAATAAAAAGAAATAAAAAAAAAAATTCTAGAGAGTAATAGAGGGCACAGCGCTCCCTTCTGGACAAGTACATGAGATATTGGAAGGGGGGGCTGCAGTCTTAAAGGGGTATTCTCTTCACAGACAATGGGGGCATATATGCCCCCATTGTCTGATAGGTGCGGGTCCCACCTCTGGGACCCGCACCTACAAGGAGAACGGAGCGAGGAGAGCGGTGGCTGGAGGACCCTGGATTTCCCAGGGTCCGTTCACAAGCATGCACTGCTCCCATAGAAGTGCATGGGAGCGCACTGCGCATGCGCTGGCTCTGCTCCCATTCATTTCTATGGGGCAGGCGGCCCCATATGAATGAATGGAGGGTGGCTGCGCATGCGCAGGGGGCCTTCCATTAATTTCCCCGCTCCATTCTCGTTGTAGGTGCAGGTCCCAGAGGTTGGACACAGACAATGGGGGCATATCCTAGTGATGATGGGACAACCCCTTTAACTCCTTCAAGTTGCAAAGATTTTTTATTTTTTCACTCCAGAGCCATAACTTTTTTTATTTTTCCATTCACATAGCCGTATAAGGGCTTGTTTTTTGCCGGACAAGTTGTACTTTCTAACGGCACCATGTAATATTGGATAAAATGTAGTGGGAAGCTAGAAAAAAAAAATCCCTAGAGACTTTTAACATAGGATCGTCTCCCCTATAGACTGCAATGATTTAACACCGCAGCCTATGGGACATTCATTATGTTCCTATGGAGTTCTGCCACACCTGTGACAGGTCTCTGAGCCTTCAGAAGGCCTGAGGCATAGCAACCAAGCGATCAATCTCAGCGTGGAGGAGCCGTTCAGGCCCTGCGTATGCAGCGCTCCCGTGGGATTCAATGCTCAGATGCAGTGGTTGCAATTGGCTACGGCATCTAAAGGGGTTAAATATCCATGATCGGCGTTATCGCCAATCACGGACATTGCCTCTGGGTGTTGCTGTGTAAAATAGCAGGCACCCAGCGGCTATGGCGCCTGCTCAGATCGTGGGTAGGTGTCATCTTTAGAGTCCTGGCATCGGACACACACGCATGCCTGATGTCAAAAAGGAGTCAAATAATAACTTTCAGCAGGATCAAGTCCATTAACGCAAGCATACTGCCTGGTAGGGTTAATCCTGCTGGTTAAAATGATACCTGTCTTGTGAAAATTGGTTGAGCCATTCCCTAGAAAAAGTATTTTTCTTTATGCAGAAGTGGACTTTAGCGCACTAAGGGGTGGGGCCTAGTCATTCAGTGCACATCATCTTTCTGGCGCTGGCCACACCCCCGGCACACTGAAGCCCTCACTAAATAATTAAAGTATTTTTTCTTGTGAACGCTGCAACCGATTTTCACAAGATAGGCGTCATTTAAATTAGCAGGATCAACCCTAGCAGGCAGAATACCTTGCTGACAAGCTTTGTGAACACATGACAATTGACGGCATACACCCCAAGTGTATCCACATTGTTTATGATCAGTGATCGGCTGTAATCTGCGGAGGGATATAAACAGTGTTCAATTTCAAATCAGAGGGACAATGAAGTACTGCAGAGTTGTCATTCAAATTAAAAGATATTCTGGGTCCTCCAGAACAAGAGACACTCTTGGCAGCCATTTTCCACACTGGTTAATACACAAGGCTACTGCAAGGGGGGACCCCCTCCTCTATTAATTCCCTACTAGGATAATTAAAAATATATTGTCGAAACCAGATCCTCCGGTTTCAAAATTAATTGTTTTTATCTGCCCATAGTCCCCAAATACCTGTTTTTCTTGTCAACACTTTCATTCCCCTATTCTCGGCATCACTGCATCCTGGTAGGATGTTTACATGCAGGACTTCCTGTTTTCATCAGCTTCCTGCCGGGTTTTGTAATCTGTCCCAGCATGCTTTGCTCTGTAATGTTTCTCAGGGCTTGCACAGCCTAGCTAACATGGAAAGGAGAGGTGTAGGGGCATGACTGCTAAAGAAGGAATGGCGTGGCAAGAGGAGCAAGCTCTGTGAATTGGTTAGAAAACCCAACAGAAAGTTGATGAAAACAGGAAGTTCTGCACGTAGACATCTTGCCAGGATGTAGGGATGCTGAGAACAGAGGAAGGAAAGTGCTGACATGAAAAACAGGTACATGGGGCATAAACATTCATTTTGAAACCAGACAGCCCCTTAAAGAGATCCTCCAGTTTCATAATTAATTGTTTTTATCTGCCCATAGTCCCCAAATACCTGTTTTTCATGTCAGGGCTATCCTTCCCCTGTTCTCTGCATCACTGCATCCTGGCAGGATGTTTACATGCAGAACTTCCTGTTTTCATCAGCTTCCTGACGGGTTTTGTAATTAGTCCCAGCATGCTTTGCTCTGTAATGTTTCTCAGGGCTTGCACAGCCTAGCTAACATCTAGGGGCATGACTAATGAAGAAGGAACAGCGTGGCAAGCGGAGCAAGCTCTGTGAAACATTACAGAGCAAAGAATGCTGGGATTGGTTAGGAAACCCAACAATAAGTTGATGAAAACAGGAAGTTCTGCATGTAGACATCCTGCCAGGATTTAGAGATACTAAGAACGGAGGTAGGAAAGTGCTGACATGAAAAACAGGTACATGGGGCATAAGCGTGTAGTCTTTGGGGTACTCTGGGAAGATAACAAAAAGTTCATTTTGAAACCGGAGAACCCCTTTTAAGGCATATTCAGTAACGTCTTCACAGAGGACATAGATCTGGCTTTAGATTTCCATTACAGGCTGTCATTGATCCTGCACATTGTGCACAATCTGAACACTGTGTGGTAAGTTTTCTTCACGTTTCAGTCGGATACCTCCAGGGGACTCCATGCCTATTAAAAATTGTGCAATGCCGGTTGGCAAGAACCAGTAAACATCTCAGCCACCTTCTTAAAAAGGGAGGAATAAGAATAATGAAGAAACCCACGTGCATGTTTTAACTATTCCCACCCTGGAATAGCTGAGCTGTGATGTCTCTGGGCCTGGAATCCATACTTTCCCGAGTGCTGAAGTCCACGTTGAGGCAGACACTAGATCTGTAAATGATTACACTCAAGACCAGTCTCAAAATTTCCAATATTGTTACGAGACCCCAAGAGCTGTACGGGCGGCTGGGTCTCCATTGGGCGGCTGAAACCAGGCCCACCAGCAGGAGACAATGGCCGCACAAATTTGTGGGTTAACAAAGGTATCACCTTCAAATTTGGATGGGCATTGGCTGTTGCCATCTTTAATTTAAAGGGGTGTATAACTTCAGTAAGTGACACTTATCATGTAGAGAAAGTTAATACAAGGCACTTACTAATGTATTGTGATTCTCCATATTGCCTCCTTTGCTGGCTGGATTCATTTTTCCATCACATTATACACTGCTCGTTTCCATAGTTACGACCACCCTGCAATCCATCAGTGGTGGTCGTGCTTGCACAATATAGGAAAAAGCACCGGCCTATGTGTATTCCCATGGTCCCGGCCACCAGAGGGGCTGGTGCTTTTTCCTATAGTCTGCAAGCACGACCACCACTGATGGATTACAGGGTGGTCTGTAACCATGGAAACAAGCAGTGTATAATGTGATGGAAAAATGAATCCAGCCAGCAAAGTAAACAATATGGAGAATCACAATACATTAGTAAGTGCCTTGTATTAACTTTCTCTACATGATAAATGTCACTTACTGAAGCGAGACTAACCCTTTAAGATCCTCAAAGAGGTGGTCCATTCTGGAGGTCAGAAACCTGAAGGTACTTATTAAATTGAGCTTATTTTACAGTGTAAAATAATAAAGTGAGTAAAATTAACACCGCCAGTCCCATGTCACTGCCTCCCTCTACCGAGGACATAGCAACACAACATGTGACTGCTGCAGCCAATCACTGGCCACAGCAGTGATGTCCATGTTGTACATGTCACCACTACAGCCAGAGCAGGAAGAACAGAGATCGGAGGGGGGGGGTAAGGGGTTGGTCTGCACTGGAGCGGCAGGGAATCCGTAAGGTGACCATTACCATTAAAATAAGAAAAAACGTCATGGTGTTGGACAACCCCTTTAAACGGGTTCTCTTGAGGATAGACCATCAATATCTAGAAGCTGGAGAACCCGTCTAAGCCATGGACATCCCCCTCATGCATGTGAACCACCTGTCACAGCAGACCCCTCCTGTCCATCAATATTGGCATCTGCTTCTCAACCAAATGGTCTTGACATATGGGCCATATATTCAGAGGGTCTTTAAAGCAAGAGTTCAAAAGGGAACCTCAGTCAAATATTACCGGCCCTGGAATGAGAAACCAGAATGGTGGAAGCCACAGGTCATCCACAACGGCTCCATAGACTTTAAATGGAGCTCTGGAAGGATAAATGCCTCCAGAAAGGGATCGGGGGTTACCTGGACCCTCACATTCTAGTGATCAGAGGGCGTTCCAGGGGTTGGACCCCCACCTCTTACTTTAGTTTATATTGGGATAAGGCTACTTTCACAATTGCCTTGTTAATTACGGTATTGAGAACCGGCAGACGATCGCAGTACCGGAATTAAACGGATCCGTTTTGATTTTGCACATCAGGATGCATCCGTTCCGTTTAGGCTCCTAAAAAAACGGATCCATCACCATTGACTTTCATTGTTTTCAGTGACAGATTCGTTTTTATGACCGAACACAAAACTGCACCTTTTTTCCAGTATTGAGATCCTCGCAAGTGTGAAACAGACCTAACCCCTAATTTCCGGGGGTCCCTCCAGTTATAATGTATTAGTACAAAGGTTCCCACTTCGTGGCTCTCCGGTTGTTGCTAAACTACAACTCCCAGCAGTAAGCGGTCAGGGAATGCTGGGGGCAGTATGCAGTATGATGACTCTGCCTCATACTGAAACCTTACCCCGATTTCTGCACCAGTGACACAAACACAAGGACTGGCAATCCTATAGTGTCCCGGTTACCATGGGGTCAGCAGCTTATATTGCACTTCTGCTACAATGTGACTTCCCCTTGCGCTTCCGCGTACTGATCCCTTTGTAAGCGGTAACAATGTCACACGGTCATTTACTAAATTATAGTCTTTCCACAGGCTCGTCATCTACGCTGTTACCTACCAGTCTGTTGCCTGATCTCGCTATTGATATCTGCCGTGTGTCACTGCTCGTTACCTTCCTATTAAATCCATGTGCAAATCAGCTGTTAAGTGCACCAAGGGAGGGTCGATGCAACTATGTGCACCCTTGCTCCTCCTACTTCCTGTCAGACACCCCAATCCTTCTTAAAGAAGAACTTCCACAAACATTATATTCTCTGACCTTTTAGAAAGGTACCAGATGTAAACTGTAGTGAAGGTAATCTTCAAACCAGTGACTGTATTTGTGAGTTATAACCTCCCTTCTGATCCTCAGCTGTGTCATGTGACCAGCACTATGATCTCCAAATAACACAGCATCTTATGTGTGGACAGGAAGCCAGTTTCTCTGAGGCTCCCGTAGGAATACACAATGTTAGGGCCCATTCAGAAGGCCGCAATAATGCGGACCCACAATACTACGGCTGCCGCCCGGCGTGTGTTCCGCAGCGCTGCTGTCTTATAGGAATGAATAGAGAAGGAACTGACTTCCTGTCCTGTGTCAGTTGGAGATCAGAGTGTTGGTCACATGACACAGCTGAGGATCAGAGGAGGTTATAACTCACAAATACAGTCACTGGTAAGAAGATTACATTAACTACAGATTACATCATGTACCTTTCAAACAGGTCAGAGAATAATTTCTGTGGGAGTGCTTCTTTAATTGACAACTGAAACTGTCAATCAAGAAGGAGGAGCTGGTAGAGAAAGTGGGAGGAGCAAGGGTGCACACAATGGCTTGGGGCAACCCTCTGTGCTCTTAAAGGGGTTATCTGATCCTGTAAACACCCCCCCATACAGAACATACTTACCTGATCCCTGACTCCTGCATCCGTCCGGATCCCTGTGTGGCCACCGCTGCATCTCCCTGTCGTGCAGATCCGACGAGGGAAGGAGGGGGGTTGGGGCGGTTGCAGCCAATAGCAGGCCTGCCCCCTTGCATGAAGTCTGACATCACCCTAGGGGAGCAAGTCACCGTCGCGACTATTGGACGGATGCTGTGATCTGCACGAAAAGGAGATACGGATGCAGCAATGCAGGGATCCGGAAGGACACAGGCGTCTGGGACCAGGTAAGTATTTTCCGTATGAGGGACCCGGGCATTTCGGGAGGTGTTGACAGGATCGGATAACCCCTTTAACTGCTCATCTGCATATGCTTATGCAAAGTACTTTCTCCAGAATGAAGTAACTGATTGCTAAGCGAAAGGTATCATTACATTCAAGGTATAATGCCTGGTCTAACAGTGAACATTCCCTTTAAGATTACCTGATCCTCGTAGATCCATGGGTTTCTACAGCCACCCTGGAACCTGTATAGGTTCTTAGGCCACCAATAGCTAACGCTGCTCAGAACCTGACCAGAGACTCATGGCAAAGAAGCCCATACAAGGATCCTAGCAAGGTCCAGGTAAGTACAGCTTGGAAGGCAGGGTGAGCAGCTTCCCTCAAAGAAAAACTTGGGACTGCTGTACTTGGCTATCTCTGGAAGTCCCATAGACTTACAATGGAGTGGCAGTGTGTATACATGGTGGAAGCCCCATTCAAATAGGAACACAAGACCCTCGGTTCTGGTGATCGGCGCTGTGCTTGGTACACTTCGAACAGCTGATCGGCAGGGTTGATGGGCGTCGGATCTCCACTGATCCTCTGTCTAGGTGAGAAAATGTTTCTGGGACAACCCCTATAGGTCTAAGATACCTTCAAGCATCTACCGTATAGCCAATGAACCAGACTGACCACAATGGAGCCCTTTACATTGTATATAAAGGTTATGGGGTGAGGAGGGCGTGATCCCTGCTTCTACTGAAAATAAATCTGCAACGTCAGATTCCCCCAAAGGTCACATATGCAGAGATGTTGCGTGATGGATGGATGAATGAATGAAGCCAACAGGGAGAAGACATGAAATCAACACGACAAGCACGTGCAAAAGGTACCTGTTCAGAGGTCGGCGTTCCAGGAAACACATCCAACACTCCTGGGTCCTGACTTTCCCAGGGGAACTTATTTTTTCCTTTCCCAGCGCTCAGCATTCTGCGAGAGACAGGATCTATGTGAGGGACCCCTCCTCTGCCACCATGATCCGCTGCTTGGTAATGTCCGCTCTGTACCCGATTCCCAGTTAAGAGCCAGTCCGTGTCCGCCCCGGGCAGATGATGGGTCCCTCTGGTCTGTGCCGACGACGGGAAGGGCAGGGCATACTCAACCAAACCTTGGGGGGTGATCCTGGGAAGCGTCTTGCGTGCCAACCTGGCATTAACGGCATTCATTAACCCGTCGCCATTTTCTCGGAGCTCCACTTCGTCCACCGCCTTGAAGAGGCTGCTTTTTCCGGTGCCCATAGAGGCGGCCAAGACGGCAAAGGCTTCCAAGGCGGCATGGCGAACTCGCCTCTTGCTGTCGATTAAACACGGCGCGATCTCGCAAGCCAAAAACGGTAAGTTGAAGTCCTCGCTTGGATAGGTCAGCAGGGACACGATGCAGATGTTCACCACCTCCTCCCTCACCCTGGAGTTCTTGTGTTTCAGGTTTTCGAGAAGCACCGTCAACACCTTGTAGGGTCCGGCCACCTTCATGAGTCTCATGTAAACTTTCATATACTCCTGTTTCACCGTTATCTTACCATCTCCCAGGAGTTTCACCGTGGAAGACACAATGGGTCGGAGGAACTCCTTCACACCTTGACCAAGGTTAAGGACGAAGCAGTAGAGGACGTCTAAGGTGACAAGGACGACCGTGAAGTTGCTGTCGTCGAGCAGCGTGCATAAAAAGCTGATGAACCCAACCACGTTGGAATAGGAGACTGAACTGAAGTCGCAGCCTTGGATGAGATACTTCAGTTCCTCGATAGCGCGGGTCCGGGACTTATAGTCCTTCAAGTCAAGAAGCCTGGACTGCAGCTCCTTGGGTATCACCCCGCAGCTGAGGTTGCTGTCGCTCAAAGAGATATAGGTCTTGTCTTGAGGATGACTTGTAAAAACCGCAGAGCTCCTGGTACGTGAATGTGGTCTACTGAGAGAACTACTTCTCTGGATAACCGCCTCATTAGACAGATCACAGTAAGAGTTGTCTTGAGTGTGTGACCTCCTCCTTCCAGATCCGCTTCTCAGCTGTGACATTTCTCCGAAGGGTGCCACCCGGGATACCTGGACCTCCATATCTTGACCGGACATGAGTACACGATCTCCGCTATCAGAAATCGTCATTCTCTACATGATGAGGATGCTGGAGGCCGAGGTTGCCTTGTGGAGGGCCACCCCCAAGATGGATCCGGTCGGTAACGTTGACTTTCGCCACCTGCCGACCTGTAGGAATCATATTGTGGAGGAGATGATGGAGGCGCGGGTGGAAACCTCACAGTCAGCCTTATGTTCTCCTTCACACATTCCGAAGAGGAGGAACTGAAAGAGGAGATAAAAATTAAAAATCGAGATCTCAATTCTTTTCGCATCTTCCATAGCGTTGTACACGGTGGTCGTGGGCATGCTCAGTCACTGCACCACGTAGATTTTCTCCACCACAGACATGCTGGTGGGAAGAGACAGGGGACCAGTGGTAGTCCCAACAGTCAGGCCATCACCTAAGATCAAGCCAGGAATAGGTAGAATATACAGGTAGAACTGATCCCACTGTTCTCTATGGGACTGTTCACACACATCCAGGATGTCAAATAGGACAGAAAAATGCTGCCTGCTACGTTTTTTTCTGTCCGCCATTATCAGTGTATAGGAGCCGGATTTGTGCACGTTGTGTCTGGCTCGTGGCATAAATTAGGCGGCCGGGCACAGCTGCGGTATGTGAGGCGGGCTGTAGTCAGAAATATCATATACTGGTGAAAAATTAAAAAAGAAGATCTGAAAAACTTAAATAGGTCGTCAAACGTCAGCAAATGGTATTTATCATGTAGAGAAGGTGAATACAAGCCGCTTACTAATGTATTTTGATTGTCCATGTTGCCTCCATCGTGGCTGGATTCATTTTTCCATCACATTATACACTGCTCGTTTCCATGGTTACGAACACCGTGCAATCCATCAGCAGCAGCAGCGATGGACTGTGGGAAAAAAGTGTCAGCCACTCTGGTGGACGGAATTGTGAGAGCGCACATAGGCAGGCATGTGCAGCAGCTGCCGTCCACCTTGTATCTGCACTGCAGCGGTGGTCGTGACCCCTGGATACAGACAGTGTATAATGTGATGGAAAAATTAATCCTGCCAGCAAAGGAGGCAATATGGACAATCACAATACATTAGTAAGTGCCTTGTAGTAACTTTCTCTACATCAGTGATTTTCAACCAGTGTGCCTCCAGCTGTTGCAAAACTACAACTCCCATCATGCCCAGGCAGCCTACAGCTATCAGCCTACAGAAGGGCATGGTGGGAGTTGTAGTTTTGCAACAGCTGGAGGCACACTGGTTGAAAATCACTGCTCTACATGATAAATGCCACTTACTGAAGTGAGACAACCGCTTTAATGGGAGTGAGCCGAGACTGACAGTATGAACAGCTCAATGATCACACAACCTGGGGCAGCGGGGTATATGTGGAGGCAGGGTCACATTAATACTGGGTGATATATGTATATATACACACACATCATACACACAGCAGT